>CP135545.1:4935837-5030287 GCA_032402905.1 Khaya senegalensis | reverse complement strand
ATATGAAAGATTGGCATAAAACTCATAGACAATAGCCTCAACATACTAAAACGCTCTTATTACACTCCCTAACAAATTATTCTTCATCAAAACTTCAATTACACCATAATCTCAAAATTGCTCAACTTGCAACATTCTTTCACCAATAAATTTTCGTCCAGTCATAACAAAGTATGAATTTTGATTTTCTATGATGAAGAAATGATCAGAATAAGCATTTGAAACATCAATAATAGATTCAAGAATTACCGCTTTTCCTTTTCACTGCCAAATAAAAGGTTTTGCTTTTGATGAACTTGGAACATTTCTTGATTTTTTTGAAACATCTAATATTGGCTTAAAAGATGTTGCAACAGGAAGCGAAAAGTGCCAAAGAAAGAATTAACAAAATTATTCGATAGGCAACATCAACCAACATCCATAGTAAGAGCAATATGCATGTAAAAGCAAGCATCCACAAATTCAAACCTAACCAAATGTCAACTAACCATATGATCCAGCAATTTAAGGTCAAATTTAAGCAAGATTCACAGACCTAACATATCACAAGATCAAAAATAAAAATAACAAAAAATATATCCATATGAAATTTAGTTTACCCATTTCAGAGAAAATGAAAATTTTCTAATAGCATCGAAAAAAGTGTTGCAATGAAGTAGAGGGGACCACTTTACACCTTTTGATAGAGCAAGGCTGAGTATTAGTAGGATCATGATGCTTGGATTTTGGATTAGGAGAATTTGACGTTAAAACAAGGTTTATTGGAGTACGGAGTTTAGTTAGAACAAGTTCATGGTTTAAGGGTGAAGCAGAAATAGCAGCAGAGTCAGAAATTATAGGTTGTAAAGGTTGAGTTGATGGAGCTAGAGTCGGAATAGGAATAGAGGGCTATAAGGACTGTAATGATAATACAGGAAGAGATGAAAGCATTTGAAAGAGCAGCATATGTTCAGTGTAAGCAAGTTATTAGATAGTGTCAATATGTTGCTCAATAAGAGTTTCCTGCCTATTTACAATCTTCTTAAGTTTTTATTTCGCCATATTTCTCCAAGTAAGATTAGTTGAACTTGGAAAAGGACTTGAAACTAATGCAAGTTGCTGAGAGTGAACTTCAATAAGTGTTCGAGCTTGTAAAAAATTTTTTGACATACTCAAAGTACAAGAAGTAACTAATAAATTTTTGAACTTAGTTTTGATGTTATGTTAATTTATAAGTAGCCTAAAAATCAAAGAGGGAAAGGGAAGAGCATTTCTCATGCCTTTACTTTCTACATGTGAGAACAATAAAAAATATATATCTTCTTAAATCAACAAGTTGTTCATTACTTATTGTGACCAATAACTGCCCAAGATTTTAAAAGATTGTGCTATAATGTAAAGTCGGAGACCAATTTATAATAGCTATTGAGTGTAAGGCAAAATAGAAAGTAGTCAAGAAATAAGCTTTCATATTTGTCTTAGTAGGCCATGTTGTGATAGAACTAGTCAACTCAAAAGCCAAAACATCATAGGTGCAAAAAGGTATATTAATCAACAATTCCTCATCAAAATCATCATACCCAAAGTATTTGTTAATCACACTAGGAAAGAAATTAAACAAATATCCTCTAACATATACCTTATGATGCCATAAAGTGTATTAAAATCCAATTTTATATAAAAGATTGGCATCAAACTTGTAGACAATAGCTTTAACATACTGAAACGCTCTTGTTACACTCCATAACAATTTATTCTCATTAAATTTTCAACTACACTACAATCTCAAAATTATTCAACTTGCAACATTCTTTCTCTCAATAAATTTTCATCCAGTCTTAATAGAGCATGAATTTTGATTTTTTACGATGAAAAAATAATTAAAATAAGCATTAAAAACATCAATAATAGATTTAAGAATTATCACTTTTCCTTTTCGCTGTTAAATAAAGGATTTTGCTATTGACGAACTTGGAGTATTTCTTGATTTTGTTGAAACATCCAATGTTGACTTAGGAGATATTGTAACAAAAGAAGGCTATGGTGTATGGTCGCTAGTCTTATCATCCTCATCACACTCCAAAGTCCTTAATTCAAATAAAATATGTGAAGAAAGACCCAAAACCCTAACTTTGTGTTTTTTATTTTAGCGAATATTCTTAATTGATTTTAAAATAGAATTGATATTTAAGTCTTCCTTCACATCAAAAATAAATAAAACAATATATAATAATGTGGTTCTATGCCCAGAAAAATGATGAGTATCTTTGAATCAAAATTGTGATTTCTCAGGTATTACTTCAGTTTTCTTGGTTGATTTTTTGATTAGCGACGATGGTGGCTCGCTAGTACTTGTTTCCAATCTTAAGACTCTTTGATTGCTGTCGATTATTATGGGTTCTCACCATCTTTGTCAAAGCAAATAAAGCAAAAATGCATAGCAAAAATGAAAAAATAACATTAGGTCAAAAATGAGATTTATGAGCGAAAAAGATTTAATTCAAATAAAGAAGCCAAATTTCAATTAAATCCCTAAAGATATTTTACTTTATTTGTAGTAAGGTTCAAAATATCCAAAAATAAATCATGTATATGTCCACAAAACTAAATTCTAATTTGACTCACATATTAAAAGTTTTATATAAATCAGTCCACAAAAAATAAAGCAAATAAAATAAAGAAAATGAAAACTTAATTTAACTTTAAAAAATGAATAAATCATGTAAAATGATTTTTCAAAATTCTTCTTCAATTCAAAATGCATGATTAATCAAAATTAAGAGTTCTACTATTTCACACCATAACATAATAAATAAATATTTTGAACTTCGTATATGTTTGTGAAGATTGACTCAATATTTTTCCTTAATCTTATTAATTTCAACAATTCAAATTTAAAATATCTAAGGAGAAAGTTAAACTAGTCATATTATTTTTATCTAAATTTTATTCTACAAATACAATATGCATATGAATGAGCAGTACATATTGTATCTTACTACTACCTTTTTTTTTATTATTTTTATTTTTTTATCATTTTTTGTAAATCAGTAACTTTTACCCAATCATTAGAGTAGCTTTTTTTTTTATAGTAGATTGTCCTCTACATATTGGTGATATACAGGTCCAAATTACTCATGAATAGTATCACACAACAATATAGTTAGCTTTTTTTAATTATAGAGCATACATAATTTATTTTTTATAAGATAAGAATCTAGACAAACAGTCTTGGCTCAAATTATTATTTTATTCAATATTGTATTGATCTCAAAAATCAAGTTCAAGCTGAGCGTTCAATCATATATGTGCCTAAAAGTCAGTTCAAGATTTGTTTACTTTATATCATAACATATAATGTTCGAACTTCACATAATAATAATCAAACACAGAATTGACAATTTTAAATCATGTGATATAATAATTCCTTTTGCACACACTTAGGATAAAGGTAAAATAGAATCACATAGAGTATAGCTTTAAAGCCTTGCGTAAAGATTTAAATCTAGGTGTATCAAAAAGTTTGGTAAAAGTATCAATAAGTTGATGTTTCATCCCTATATGTTCTAAGATAACAACTTTATTTTTTACCAAGTCTCTTATAAAATGATGCCTAATGTCAATATGCTTTGTCTTAAAATACTGTACAAGGTTTTTAGAAATATTTATCGCATTTAAATTGTCCTAATAAACAGTTAAGAGATCTTAAACAATATCGTAATCTTCATGCATTTGTTTCATTCACAGAAGTTGTACATAGTAGCTTTCCGTGGCAATGTATTCAGCCTCAACAGTGGATATTCAAATCAAATTTTATTTCTTGCTGTACTATAAAACCAAGTTATTACTAAAAAAGAAACATCCTTCGATGGTGTTCTTTCGGTCACCTACGTTACCTGCCTAATTAGCATCACTATAGCTAACAAGATTAGAGTTAATATCTTTTGAAAATCAAATGTCATAATTATTAGTCCCATTTACATAATAAAAAATTCTTTTCACAGTATACAAATGTGACTCCTTTGGATTGACTTGGTATCATACACACACTCTTACATTAAAACTAATGTTTGGGTGACTTATGGTTGAGTATAACAAACTGTCAATTATACTCTGATATAGATTAGGATCAACACTTGAACAACTATCATCTTTTGATAATCTTACATTGATTTTCATAGGTATCTTTAGGTGTTTAACAATTTCTAACCCAAACTTCTTTACTAGATTTTTGACATACTTACTTTGAGTAATAAAGATACTATCATTAAGTTGCTTAACTTGTAAACTTAGAAAATATGTTAGTTCATCAACCAAGCTCATTTCAAATTCATTTTTCATTTATTCTACAAATTTTTGCACTTTATTCATAAAAGTAGAACTAAAAACAATGTTATCCACATATATTTGAGCAATTATAATTTCAGAATCAAAATTCTTGATGAACAACATTTTATTAACTTCCCCTCTCTTATATCCTTTCTCATACAAAAATTTAATTAATCTTTCGTACCATACCCTAAGAGCTTGTTTTAACATATACATTGCCTTCTTAAGTTTGAAAACATACTAAAAAAGCTGAAGATCTACAAAGCCTTTAGGTTATTCTACATATGCTTTTTCATTTAGCAACCTATTCAAAAATGCACTTTTTACATACATTTGAAATAATTTAAAGGTTAGAACACATGAAATGGCAAGAAGCATCTTAATTGGTTTTAACTTAACAACTAGAGCAAAGGTTTCATTGAAATAAATTCTCTCAATTTGTATGTATTCTTGAGTAATTAACCTGACTTTATTCCTCGTTACGTTACCAAAATTATCAATTTTATTTTTAAAAATCTATTTAGTTCCAATAATGTTAATATACTTAAGTATAGGTACTAATATCCATACATTATTTTTCAAATTATTTTAACTCTTGTTGCATAACAAATACCTAAAATTCATCTAACAAAACTTCCTTGACATTTTTAGATTCAATTAATAAAGTATAACAAATATATTTGGCAATATTTACATACCTCTTTCTTGTTATCATACTTTCCTTGAGATTACCTATAATTAGGTAAGAGAAGTGATTCATCTTTACTTTGGATGATGGTTTTTTTCTCAACTGATCAATGAGAATGTGATTTAATTCAAAGTTCGAATCTATTTAAACTATTGTGACATGTCTATTGTGATAATGTCTTATGTTCCTATTGCAACGTTTAAACAGACAACTTTTTTGTGTTTTTCATCATCTTTCTAAAATTTTTCTTGACTTTCCTTAGTGACTCCAGTTATTTCTTTCTTTCATAAATAATTTGTAAAATCTTTAAAATTATCAATAACAACATTTGTAGATTTCATAATAGTTTAAATTTTTATACTATACACACGATATGCTCGATTATTATGTAAATATTCAAGAAAAACATATTCATCGCTTTTAAAATCAAATTTACCTCTATACTCTCTATCATTTAAAATGTAACACCTGCTCTTAAAGATATAAAAATAACTTAAATTTGGTTTCTTAATTTTTAAATTTTATAAGGAGTCTTATTTGTGTCTTTACGTAAATACACTTAATTAATGGTATAACATATAGTGTTTATCGCTTCAGCCTATAATCTCTTTGTCAGTTTCTTTACATTTAATATAACACGAAACATTTTCTGTAAAGTTCTATTTTTTTCTTTTTATAATACCATTTTTTTAAAGAGTTTTAGGAGTAGAATTTTCATATAAAATTTCATATTTATCACAAAAATTAGTAAAAGCAATATTTCAAATTCTTTACCATGGTTGCTTCTTATTCTTACTATTTTTTAAATTTTGTAATCTTTCTCATTTTCTAATCTAGCACACAAATTTTTGAATGTATCAAAGCATCTTATTTTTTTTCGAATAAAATTAACCCAAGTATATCTAAAAAAATCATCTAGACACATAAAGATATATCTATTATCTTTTATGCTTTCAATTTGAACCGGATTCATAATATTTATATAAAGTAATTGAAGCACCTTTGTCGTAAGCATATGTTACAACACTTTATGTTGTGACTTGAGCTATTTTCCGAACTAGCACAAACCACATATTTTAGGTTACTTTTTCTTAAGTTCTAGAATCTCACACATAGCACCTATATTCATTATTTTAATTAGATTTTTATAATTCAAATAACTAAACTTTTGATACCATATCTCTATATCATCACAATAAATTTTGTAATATTTAAGTGGATGTGACAAAATGTAACAATTATTAGAAAATTAAATTCTTTTCAAAACACAAATGTCAATTTATCAAATACTTGACACTTATCATGTGTAATGCTAATTAAATTTGCTTTCAAATTCTCAATATGAAATACGTTATTTAGTTTTAAAAATTCTTCTACGTCAAGTGTCATTTTTTTAATGATTTATTCTGGGGCACTATCTTCAAATATTTTATGTTCCTTGAAACATTTTTCATAGTCCACCAAACTCTCACGATTTTCTATTATATGTTTAGAGCATTTATTGTCAAAATACCAAGCGTTAGTAGCACATACTTTTAAAAAAGTATAGATAATTAAGCAGTTAATTTCTAATTTTTTTTATCCATATTTTTCTAATCCTAAGAATAATTTTAAATTTAAATGTCAAATTATTTTTCAAAAATTTCTGGAATCTATAGCAATTTGGTCAAATGTAACCTCTTAAGTTGTAATAATGATAAATAAGAACAAATTTTTTTATTTTACCTTTGAATCCATGATGGTAACTCAAAAATTTACTTCTAACTATACCGAAAAATCTAAATTTAATAGGTGTGGCTTTCAAATTACAGTTTTGGAACACAATGACTTTTGTTAGTATATCCACATCCTTAACGATTATTACATGTTTACCCAAAATCAAATTATAATTAACTTTAGATGTACTTGAATTCAACATTTTCAAGAATTTTTAAGTGTAATCAAGTTCATATTCTACCTTACTGATTCTTTTATCTTTCTCAATAATGATCATTTTCATTGAGCTCATAATTCTTTTTATTTCAATTTGTTCTTTTAGAAGGCTACTTACCTATTTCTTCAAAAATTTATTGTAGTTACATACTTCTATCCATTTGTCGAACATCAATTTATAAGAAACTTGTATAATGTTAATGTCTAATACATTTTTTACATCACTTTCATTAGAATCAAGTTCATTAAGATCAATTTCTAAAAAATTAATTTTTTCTGACTTGTTCTAACAACTTACTTCTAATTCTATTGCAACATCACTGGATACCTGCATATTTTTCTCTATTCTAGAATATGAGTACACATTAAATGCAATAAAATTACTTATATCTTTTGAGCTTTCTTTCTCTAATTCATTATCACTTCCAATAATGTTCATGACTTTTGACTTCTTTTTTAGCATGTTAGCACATTCAACTTGTATGTGTCCAAAACCTTCACATTCTATGCATTGAATACCATGCTTTTTATTGGTATTAGAAGATTTCGTGGAAGACTTACCTTTTGGAGAAATTTTAGATGCTTTCTTCTTTTTCTGTCTCATTCTTCTAAGAATTTTATTGAAGTTTTTGGTAAGAAATGTGATAGCTTCAGAATCTTCAATTTTCACATCTTATTTATCTTCAAAGTCCCTAGCTTCAGCTTAAAAAAATTAAGCTATTCTCCTTGTTTCGTTGTTTCATATTCATCTCGCATATTTTCAGCGATTCTATTAATCCTTTAACTTTCATTAAATCAATGTCTTACTTGCTTCAATCACTGTTATTTTTGCTTGAAACCTGTTAAGAAGTGAACGCAAAATTTTTCTAACAAACTTGATTTTTTATTATTCTTTACCTAATAAATAAGATTCATTAACAATATCATCAATATAGAATTAAAGGCAGCAAGTAATTCATCGTCTTTCATTCTTAGATTTTTAAATTTAGAAGCAAGCATTTAGAGTTTAAAATATTTCACTACTGAAGTTCTCTCATAGGTAACTTGAAGGAGATCCCAAAATTTCTTTGCAGACTCATAGGTTGAGATCAGTTTGAATTTATTTGAATCTATTGCATTGAAGATTGAATTTAGTGCCTTTGAATTAAAATTTGCCAAGTCTATATTGAAAATTGCATTTCATACCATTGAATTAAAATTTGTCAAGGTATCTTTTACGCTTGTCCAAGAATTTTTAGGCTTAGAAACCGTATTGTTGTTAGTATCAGTCATTGTAAGACAATTATATCTGTGAGTTACTGCTCGCCAATCTTTCTCATTTATTGACTTAATGAACACTCACATACTTGCTTTCCACTATGAATAGTTTATACTGTCAACTAACGGTGGCCTTGATATTGATCCTTCTTCTCTTCGAGTATCCATATATGCACTAAAATAAATTAAAATACTAAGAATTTTATTAAATAATTAATGACCTACTTTAATACCAATTGATAGATTTGTTTATGTTGAATTTTATCAAATTTAATTAACTTTCATCAATTAATTAAGTTAAGTAATGACAGTGCAAAAAAAGAAAAAAGACTGCAGAATCCTACATCCATAAAGCCACGCTCAAAGAAAAATAATTTATTAAAAAAATAATGATTATAAATACTAATAAATTTAAATAAAATAAATACTCTCTCTTATATTTATTGTCATAATCTTAAATTTTCTTAGATTGTCTTATTTAGTAAAATCGCCTCGTTTTAATGCATTGAATTCTTTTCAATTCAATTTAACAAGATTTTCTTACTAGTCGTCATTAAAATTCCTTCAACAAGCACAGGTTTTCATCTTAATAATACTTAAAAATATTCTTTCTAAGTTTTTGAAATTAGATATTATTAATTCATAATATTTACCAAATTATTTTTTTTAGTTTACAAAAATAACTTGAAAAAAACAAAAGAAATAAGAAAATGTATGACAGTCCCTCTTTGCTTTGCTTTGGTGTTGATGCACTCTCTCTTAACTGCTGCATAAAATAAAATAGCACATATATATAACATAAATAAAACCTTAGTTATGTGTGAATTATTTTTTAAATTAAATAGGAATGTATTTTTTTAACTAAGAAAAATTTTTTCCTAAATAAAACTCTATTTAGTCTAATATTATTCTTTTCTTTTATTTTCAAATTACATTCTAAAATAGATTTCTTAGATAATTATAAATAAGCATATTATATAGTAAAATTAAGAAAATTAAAAAATTCTCTTATTGTATAAATTTTAAAAGTTATGGAATAAATAGTACGTGTGTAATAAATAATAATCAATAATAATTAATATGGTATATTATAATATAATAATTAAATATAATAGTTAAATATTATTTTTTTAAAAAAATTAATTATATAAATCAATGCAAATCTTAACATCCAGTAATTAGCTATACGATGTACAAACTGTAACAGTTAGTTCAGACTGCATTTCATTCTCAACGTACTTAAAACACTTGAAAAATTGTTAACAAATGAAAGGGCTGAATAGAAATTAACCAAAAATAAATAAAATCTCTGAAGAGCTACGGCCGACTTGGTTTACAAGCACTTGTTGGCAACAGCAGAAAGAGAGAGAAGCAACTCGTCATTTCCAAGCAAAAGCAAAAGAAACAGAAAGAAAAAGTAGGATAATTAAAGAGAGGAAATCAAGGAAGAAGAAGGGTTTTTTTGTTTTTTTGCCCTTTCCCTGAAGATTGAAGATTGAAAGATGTCTTCAGATCAGCCTCAGCAGAGTCAGAACTTGAACCAGTTAATGTTGCAGCAAAACTCGAGTAGTTTTAGCCTTGACAGCAACTTGTCTAAGGAAGATGAAGAGATGCTTAGGTCAGCTCTCTCTACTTTCAGAGCCAAAGAAGAAGAGATTGAGAAGAAAAAGCTTGAGGTTAGAGACAAAGTTCAAATTCAATCGGGTCGTATTGAAGAGCAAACCAAGAGATTAGCCTTGATTCGTGAGGTATGTTCCATAACTTTGCTTCTATTTTTCTCTGTTAGTTACAAAATATTTTTTTTCCCATGATTTTTGGCTTTGTGGTTGATGAAATTTGTCCATTTGTGGTACGAAGTTTCAAATTTGTTTTTTCCTTGTATTAATTGTGCAGAACTGCAATAAAATTTGTGGTCAGAGACCTGTTAAAACTTGGGATCTGAACACAAGACATAAAATTTGTTGCTGAAAATTTTTAAGCAAGGAAGTTCAGGCTTATTCTTTTGATTTACCAAATGTAGATTTTTATTTATCCAAAAATAGAGAGAATGGTGTTATTCTTTTAAGAAAACAACGGTACCTGTTTCTTAAATTTTTCAGAAAAGTACAAATTTAACGAAAAATGATAAAATATGGTTAGATGATTTACGGTTTTGTGTTTACTGCAATAATTATATTATTAATTGATGGATTAAAGGTGCCTTATTGAATGTTTGTGAAATGGGAAATATGAATCAACTTCTGCTCCTTTAAGATAGAATTAGCACTGGCCATGGTCCAAAAAGGGGATCAAAATGAAGAATTACTGTTAGATTTTTGGTAGTCATATCTGTAAAGGTTCAGCCTCAGACTTTTGTTAGAGATGAAGCAATTTATATAGATTTGTGCATGTTATTATTGACAAGTGTTTCTGATTTTAAATTGACAAGAATTTATGTTTATCAGGAACTTGGAGCTCTTGCAGATCCCATGAGGAAGGAAGTTGCTGCCGTGCGTAAGAAGATCGATTCTGTTAACAAAGAATTAAAACCTCTAGGGCATACCTGCCAGAAGAAGGTTAAAATTTACCAAAACCAACATTTGATGCATCCTATGAAGATGTTCAATTCAGAACACTGAATTTGGGTTTACAATATGTCACAGGAAAGAGAATACAAGGAAGCCCTGGAAGCTTTTAATGAAAAGAACAAGGAAAAAGTACAGCTCATCACCAAATTAATGGAGGTTAGTTTCTAATTTTGTTATCAGTAGAGATAATAAAGCAGAGTAACATTATCCAATTTTTGTGTTAAATTTACTTTGGTCTCTTTGTTTTTTTTTTTTTTTTTTGTCGGAGTATTCACAGCTGGTGACTGAAAGCGAGAAGTCAAGGATGAAGAAGCTGGAGGAGCTGAGTAAGAGCATAGATCTCCACAAAACACTGATATAGCCTAGGGCTGATAACTGATATTAGGTATGACTGATGTATTTAAGATGACTTCTATATTTATATATGGTTGTGTTCTGGGTTTGGGCTATTTTATGTATCCTTGTTTGTTTTCACTTAGAATTTGTTGGATCTTTAGCTGATTTAGGAAGGGAATTACCCAATAAACAGGTTTGTAACTAAATGTGTCTCGTCTTTGTACCATCTCGACACTGCTTTTCTTGTCATTTTTACTCATGTTCAAGATTATAATGTTTCTTTTAATAAATTAATGTTTGTGTAATTTGGGGTTTATTTGTTTTGAAGAAGAGTGAAGTGATTCATTGGAACTGCTCATGGCATTTGCTTCAAAGAAGGCAAACGATTTGTTTTCAGTTTCCGTTCTGAAGGAGTTGCTTTAATGCAGGTGGTAACTTTGCTGAAGGACATTCAATCTCATTGTTAAAATTTAGATATCTTGCATAAGTTTGGTTGTTGGAATCAATTTCTTTAAAGCAAATTGCATCTGACCTGTACTACTACATATGCGAGTAGTCTGGTTTAGAAGATACATTGAATGATTCAGAAAACTATCATTTGATGGAAAAAGATAACAAGAGGTGCGTGGCTTTGCTGCAAACAGGGAATGGTATGGATGGAAGATGATACAGGCTGCTCTGGTTTGGTACAAATCATTCTGATAGCTATTATTTCATTTTTCTTTGAAGTAGCTTTCAGATTCCTTGTTTATAATGGTGCTTGCCGTTGCCTCTTAATTCTATATGGTCCCAGTGTTGTTGACTCACTCACCAGATATCTACTTCTTTCAAGTTTCGTAAAGTATCTGTAGCTTAGCTTCTCTCTTTACTCATTTCAAAGGCTGTGCTGCAGTAACAGTTGATGATTGTGGGAGAGGAAGGAGAGGGGCAGGGAAGCGCAACAGCGTGCTCACCTTAAATCATTATACTTTGTCGTCATTTGGTTCCCAGGAAAAGAACTACCGGTAGCCATGAAATTATGGAATCCAATTCGCAGGAAACATAGAATAACGAACAAAAGTGATTAATTGATCTATGTGTTTTAATGAATCTGTCAAATACTCAACGACATTATATTGCTACGAAGAAGACAACTTGCCAAACTAACTTGTATGGAAACTCAATCTGAAAATTATAGTTATAATATGGTACTGTAAGACACAACAGAGAAAACCCAACAGCTGTTGCAACAACTAACATTTTAAATGTGGTATAACTTGGAAGTTTTGGTTGTAATTCTTAGAAAGGATAAATTGGAAATCTGAACAAGACAGACAACCTTGGAAAATCATGTTGAAATTGGAAGGAAATGTAATGCGATTTGCTTAGCTTAAGAGCAGGAAATTACGCAGTGTGAGGGCAGTGTCGTAAACTTCGAGACCATAATATTGTGTTACAAGCAGGACTGCAATTGTATGCCATAAAGTAAGAAATAAAAATAAAAAGAAAGTCACCAATTGCTTGTGGAATTTTAACAAGAGTGGTATCTTGCATATTGTGAGTAAATAATGGTACGTAATAGAGCTAAATCAATTGTAAGTTTAAAGAAAAAGAAAAAAGAAAATTTGATTAAAGGGATAGTTAAGTTTTAATCTAATTTTTATCTATTAAAAAAAATTATAAATAAATAATAAATTAAAATTATCATCGTAAATAAATAACTTAAATAATAAAAATTATTTAAATTGATAAAATTTATTAATGATTGATATTTCATTTGTTCAAATTTAAGAGTGTGAATGTAAAAGTTGCACCATTATTTTTTCTTAATGCAATCTATTATTTTTACTTCCTTTCTACTGGCATTACCAAATTAAATAATAATAATAATAATAATGAAAATACAAACTCTGGTTTCAAATTATAAAATATTTTTACTTACTTTTTGGGATTAAGTAGTTGGGCTTGTTTAGCAGCAGGCTGGGTGTTAAACAGAACTTTTAAAGAGATTCTATTAATTGGTGTTAATGGATTTGTAGCAATTTCAAAATACCAATGAACAAGATGGTGGAGTTCATTATTATGCATGCCATTGAGCACCCCACGGACCTCCTGCTGAAAAAAGTACAACTGAGGTGCAGCCATTTCAGAAAATTTTGCAATGCTTCAAAGCTACTGATTTGCAGAACATGATGAAAGATCTTCTGGCTAAGTTTTGTCTGAAATTGTCTTCTTTTTATGCAATATGCCACAAATCTAAGCTTCATACTCCACAAATATTTTGCAAGGAACAACTCTTGTGAAAAAGCATCTCTTAAATTATTGCTAGCTTAAGCTTTGCCACAATTTCGAACCAAGCTCGTCATGAAACCTAAATTAGTATTGCATAAATTCGTGTATGTACACTGAGTAACATCTATCTAATTAATTTACAACCTGAATTTTATTCACGGAGTGATATAAAATCATGCTGTGTAATTTTATATTTATATATATAATAACAATTTTAATAAATAATGTCACAAGTGACATATAAAAATTTTATTATTTATCTAATTTATTATTTAATTTTATTCACAAATTTTATATAAATACATCATTTGTGTACTCGAGCTCGCAATTATATTTTATTAGTCGAAAGATGTTATTTACTATATATACATATATATATATATATATGATAATTCGTGCATAATTACATATCTAATGTATATAAAAAAAATTTAAAAATAAATAAATAAATATTATATTTTTAAAATTTGGTTCAATTTAAATTTATTTAAAAATAATAATAAAAATTGGTGTCTATGATTTATGAATAATTATAAATAATCACACTATTCTAATTATATAATTTTTGATAGAATTATGAATTTCTTATTCTAGTGATATAATTTTTGATAGGATTGTGAATTTCTTATTAGCTATGGTTGGTGATAGTGGTAGGCGGTACATGTATAATGGGAGCATATAAAGAAAATATAAGGTAAATAAATAAATAAGTAAATACCAATTCTTATCCACTAAATAATAAATAAATCCAAGTTAGGATCAATAATTGATTTCTTGTCTTGTGCTACTACTCATATATATATATATATATATATAGAGAGAGAGAGAGAGAGAGAGAGAGAGGAAACCTCCTTGATGCTTTCCTTTTTATCATTAAACTAATTAAGTTTGTAATTTAAACCCCCTGATCTACAAAGTAATCAATTAATTGAGCATCTTGCTTGAATTAAGAATCCAAAGATTAAAATTCAAACTTGGTGGCAATGACCGATCCACGATGGCGTGGCATAGACAAATAAATTTCATCTTAAATTGTCATCTTCTTGAGGATGGGGAAACATTCCGAGAACTAACATGAAAAGACATATCTCATTATTGTCCCATGACCTTCAAAAAACAATCGTTCGAAATCTCACCCTTAATTTGGACAAAATCGTATGTTATAATATAAAATTGACCATTCTTCTTCGTAAAGGGAATCTATCTATATATATATATATATACACACACACACACACATATATGAATCCATGCATTCATTATTCATTTATCTGTTTAAAAATTGATAATTATAAAACAAATAATTATATCTATTAGTTTGCGTATGCGCGCGTGTAATTATGATTAGACTAGATGAAGAGTATTTTCCTTTTCCTATTGAGGAAGTGGGAGCTTGTCTTTTTCTTATAATGGACTGCAGAGGATTTGGTTGTCTACAACTTAAGAGACCTATTTAATTTTAATAACATTAAGGCTTGCATTCGAATTTCATACGTTACGTAGAGAAAGAAACTATTCTCACACAACACTCTTCTATTTCTCCTCCATTTTTTATTTTTTTTTTAACTCTTGCTATTAATTAGCCCCATGTGATTTCACCTAAATACTGGTATTAGATAGACGTACTCTTATTGTTTCATTTTTAAAAATAAATAAATATATCATATAATATGTAGTGTAGTTTCACCGTTAAAGAATAAAAAATTAATTTATAATTTTAAAGATAAATTTTATCGGACATTTCACCCTTAACAAACAAAAACATTGTAAAGCAGGCTAGCTGGAATCCTAGGTAGAGATTACCACGTCGGCAATGGATTTTGTTGTTTTTGTAAATTTTGACCAGAAATAGGAGGGGCGTCAACAACAGGTGACGGACAAAATCTGACCGTCAATGCCTCCGACTTATCAACACGTGTGAATGAGTATTTGTATTGGTAAGAAAGGCGGACGGATGCGGCGAATGCCGGTGCATTTTTAAGACACAACTGGAACTCTACTGTTCTCTTCTTCTCTGTTTTGTCTTTTTAAATAAAATGTTTCGGAATTATGGGACCCATTTAGATTATATGTTTTAATTTTGTCAAATCTTGTGTTGTTTTCAATACTGGTTTGGCTTTTGAGTTACTTCGATCGAACGGCTCATTTTACCTCCTCTAGTAAGAATAAAATAACATGATTTAATGGATAACTTTTTCAATTATTATTATTATTATTATTATTATTATTATTATTATTATTATTTACATTAGACAGCTAACTCACCAATAAAAATTAATAAGCGAACCTCATTTTGTTTTAAATCTAATTTACTAAATGAATATTTAATTTTAAACAAGAACGTTTGTTTCGTTCACATTAGAAACACTGCCAACCTGCCCCCATCTCCTCCAATCAGCAATCAAGAAAAAAATAATAATAATTTTTTTTTTCTTTTGAGTAAACAACGATAATTTCTTAATTTAAACTCACTAATTTTTTAAAAAAATTATCTATATATATATGTATTTTAAATTATTATTAAATAATTTTTTGTTCTCTTATTATGAATATTTTTAATTAAAATGTGTGGGGTGCTAAAAAAAAAAAAAAAAAACTCTAAAGTGCATAAACTTAAAGTATCATGTATTTTGTAGTGCCAAGAAAAAAATTGCATGCAATTATATGTTAATTTAAAAAATTTTAGTACTAATTAAATTGGAAAATATTTTTAAAAGAATTAAAAATATAAATTATTTACATATTTTAATTGATTACTTATGTAGTACTAATTGGCAGTTTCAAATGAGTCATTAATTATCAATCATAAACTTGTATTTTGTTTATAAGAAAAAAATTCAGTTTAAAAAGAAAAATATTGACTCCAAATGTACTGATATTTTGAATAAGAATTGTTACATATTGAAGAAGGAATTGTCGGTGAGTCAATGAATCTAAGCCATATTTTAAAAATAATTATGTCCCTCAACGTTTGACAGTGTGTTTCAAGTTAAGTAAGATTCCTTATTCTCAAATTCAATCATTTACATGCTTAATGAGTTTGAAGAGACAAGGAGAAACATTAGCCAGCTACTAGGATTCCAAGAAAAAGAAAGTATTTAATCTCTCACATACACCCTTTTTTTTTATTTTATAAAAATATTTCTTATTTTTTAATTGAAAATTATGAAATAAATTTATAAAAAGTGTTTTTAATACCATCATCTTTTTTTTTTTTGGTTATTTCTTTTGAAAGGAAAAAAAAAAAAAAAAAACTCAAAAGTATATAGATTACAGAAATGAATTAGCTGGAGTAAGAGATTTATGACATTTGCCTGAAGTTTGGTAGGTTATTTATTAAATTTTGTCAAATTCTATGATTAAGAAAATGACCCAGAATTTTAATGCTTTTCATGTTAATGGGTTTTGATTAGGCATCAACATTTGAACAGGGAAAAATAAAAAATTAAAATGGCCCACTAAAGAGAATGTTTGTGCCAACTTGTTATTCACAATCATTTTACTGTAAGAATTTCATTGAAATCATTTGGTATGAAATTACAAGCATGCTATATCATATTAAAAACAACAGTGTATATAATTATGAATGTATCAAAATTATTTATCATCTTCCTTTTAGGTCCTCCCAAAAACAAGAAAATTATTATACCAATCCCAAAATATTTTGCAAAGTTGTGGCAACTTCCTCGTTGGCACCACCGCAGCAATAAATTGATATAGAGGATTTTTATTATTCATTATTGAAAAAATAAATAAATTAAAAATTAATTTTAAATGTTAACTTAATTTTATTATATCAAAATAACATATGAACTCACAAATTTATTAGTTATTTTAAATCATGTATAAAATTCAAGATTCAATTGTGTTTATGAAAAAATAATATCATTATTTATCATGTCTTTTATTGCTCAAATTTTTTATGGACCTCCTTGTTACTTTTGCAAACTACTTGGACCAATATAATAATTGTCCTTAAAATATAAATAACTAAAGTATAAGACACGAAGAATGAATGGAAATTTCATTTCTGTAAAAATTTGTGCTAAATTTAAGCGTTATGTGAACTTATTATATTCTTATAAGCTATTAATATTTTAATTAATACAATGTTGTAATTTTTTAATTATCTAAGTTTATGGCCATGGATCATCATGTAATGGAGAAATTATTTAACATGTAAGCTAATATCTAATTGATCTCATAATGGTAGCTTAGCTTGATCCAGTTCTCTCCCACTTAGTCGTAAACAAAGATTAAATTATGATTAATTTAATAATCAATTCATAATAAAGACAAGAATGCAAGTCCACGTTGTCGAAAATTCTCAATTACATACCAAATTAATTATCAATAAAATTAAAATTTGCGAAGAATCTAAGAGCACACTAGGCTGACCATACAATTTTTTTATTTATTTTTTAATTATTACAAACTTGGCCTCATTCCCGACACAAGGAAGTGAATGCAAAAATATGATTTGAAAAGACAAGGGGGCAACTGTTTTTTACGCCGATACAAGGGGAATATTCCTTGTCGTTTTGCTGATTCTTAAGCGGGTACTGTGATTTATTTATTTTTTTGGTTGGTAATTTGTTATTTTATAAACATTTTTTCTTTTTAGCAACAAATATGTGGCACGTAACAATTTATTGGTGACAGCTGCAGCTTAGCATTGGTGGATGCCAAATTATTTGATAATTAATTATAGCATATAGTCTATATTATATTGATTAATTTAATAGAGATCACTAAATTCAACTAGAAAAATGTAGCTTAATTTCCGTCCTCCAAAGAGGAAGCCCATGCCAGTACTCGTGCATGCATATGCTATTAGTAAGTATTGAGTAGCAGCAGATGGAGCATACCCTCTTATCACTACTGCCAAATGTCTCTGTCAAAAATTTAATTACAAATTACCGCATATCATTAATAACGGACATATTATTAATTTAATAGTTATATAAATTTTTGTAGGTCCACTCCTTTTAATTCACCAATTTACTTAAAATAAAAAAAAAGGGGCAACAAGTGGAAATTTGGTAATAAATATCAATTTAATTCAAGCATTTTTCAAAAATAAAAACCCAAAAAAGTAAAAATATGGTGGGTCACACGTTTAATTTAAATAGTGTTTAAATTAAAGTTGACATGTCAGGTGAAAGGGAACTGTACGACGACGGATTGAATTTGTATAATGAACACACACGCGCGCGCGCCCGTGCGACACCCCTAATGTTTACTACTGCAACACAAAAAGTAATTAATTCGTAAATTCAACAACAAAATATATATTCAGAGATGGGGTGGGGGGGTCAATTACAATTCTTTAGCTCGGTTAAGTTGGCAAGCACGCGCGCTGTCTCCTATTCGTTGACGCTTTGCTCCGGTTTGGCTTTGGTGCTGTGCACCTCCTAGATGGCAACGTCACCACCACCACCACCCCCCCAATTTCATCTTTCTTTTTAATCGTGATAAGTTCATTTTGTACGATATATAGAGATGAGAAATCAACATCACCGCGTCAACGGTTCGTGAGTAAAACATATAGAATCCTTTCCTTTCAGTAGCACTAAGCTCCCAATCCAAGTACAACTCAGCTTTAGCTCTGTACGCATCTGCTATCTTGCCACGTGGTAACCTGAAAATAGATAACAAATAGGCCCCTGATTTTTGGTGAAAATAATAAATTAGTCCCTGATTTAGTGATTTCGTTTTAAAAAATTTTATATTAGCTCCAGCTAATTGGAGACCGATTAGTTACGAATAACAAAAATATATTGAAATTTGATTATTTTAATAAAATTTAAAGACTAATTTATTGCTGCCTTAGGTAAAATTATACTCATTATTTTTTTATTTATTATTAATATTATTTTTTTGAAATAGTGAGCGAGTGAGTGTATGTATACATAGGTGGGTAGGTTTGGGTAAGCATTTTTTTACGAAGGGAAAATGTGAAGAAGAGTGCCGGAAGCACGTAGTCAAAGTAAAATGTTCATAAAATAGTGAACAGCTGTAAAGTGTAAAAAATGTTTTAGTTAATAGTAAATATAATGAGACTAGCAGTGCAGTAATCCATTCTGGAAACTAGATCGATCCACATTTAAATAGAATTATTATGTTAATCATTTACATTACTATTTTATATTATATACTCGTTAGTTTAATTAATATATCTATATATATATATATATATATTTTTTTTTTCTTCAAAAAAAAAAAAAAAAAACAACCAGTAGATACTCTTGAGATAAATTATTACGAAATAACTCACAAACCTTCAATGAACTATCTAAATCCAGTGCACAATAATAATCATAGAATAGATATATAACTACTGTAGATTAGATGAGATGTAAATTCGGACAATATTTGAAAGCTGCATTAGATAGTAATTGAGCAAAGGTACAATCATCACCCCATGAAAAATAAAAACAAGCAAACTAGTTTAGTAAAATAATTAAGGAGATAATAATAATAATAATAATAATAATAATAATAATAATAATAATAATAAATGGGCACGATGGAAACGAGCCAAGCCAACCATCGATTTGCCTCTCAGAATCTCGGGTAAAGATGTGGTCTACGTGGAACGATCCCCTTACTTGCATCCAAACGGCGCAGTTCTCGCCAATCCTGTGCTGTTACCACCCGCCTCTGTTTTCTTACAGTAATCTGCACAGTTTTTCATACTACGACATGCTACAAAACAATTTTTTTTAAAAAAAAAAAAATTAATTTTACGAAATTATTTCCAGGTCTGCTTGACTTCTACTGTATATTTATTTTATTTTGTGTATTTTAATATTTATTTACAAGTTATAAAGCAGCTTCATCTGCAGTTTGCCTCGATGCTGTGACCATCCCAGATTTGAATCAGGAAGTCTCCTCTTCCGTCCCTTTTTCTCTCTCTATTTCTCTCTTACATTCGTAGCGAACTAGTTCTTCTTCAAATCTTGTTTCTAGCAATACATTCTCTAGTTTGAAGCTGAAAGTTGAAAGCTCTTCAACTTGTAGTCTTTTTCATGTTGCTGAAGTTTGTGGCAAATTTATTATAGAAAGTCTGAAGCTTTATTCTTCTTCATTTTGAGTTTTGACTCTGTGATGATGGCACAAAAGCACTTACACGAGCTGCTGCAAGAGGATCAAGAACCATTCCAGCTCAAGAACTACATTGCTGACAGGTGTTGCCAGCTGAAAACAGCATCACCCAAAACTCAGTTACAGGTTAAGAAACGAAAACCACCCTTTTCACAAACCTCAAAGTTTCCTTCGAATTTTTGCAAGAATGCTTGTTTTTTCTCCTTTCATGACTCACCAGACCCTAGAAAATCTCCGCTCTTTGAGTGCCCATCTCCGGTTAAAAGCCCTTGCAGAAGTCCAAATGCAATCTTTCTTCAAATCCCCGCTAGAACTGCGGCTTTGCTTCTGGAAGCTGCTCTTAGGATTCAGAAACAATCTTCTAAACAGAAAGCCCAAAACAAAAACAAAGCTTTTGGCTTATTTTGGTCCATTAGAAGGAAACTTACTCTTAAAAAACGAACTCCAAAGCATGAGGACAGTGTTGGTGGAGTTAAGGTCTCAGGGAAGGATATTTTGAGATGGGATTCTTCTGTTGGGCTTAGAAAATCTTCTTATGATCAGAAAAGTGAGCTAGTCAAAGAACAAACGGGGGGTTTGGAGGAGGAAAGTGCTTGCCAGGTGGGATTTTCTTGTTCTTGCAATGGCAGGCCAAGCAGTGCCGTTTGGTCTGAAAGCAATGAAGACAAGTCTTTCGATTTGGATTTACAAACCTCATGCAGTAGCCAGTCCGAGGATTTTGAAGAAGAGATTGAGGACACAGATTTTGCTTGTGAGAAGCGCTTCTGTGAAAGCCCCTTCCGTTTTGTGCTTCAAAGAAGTCCTCCCTCTGGTCGCAAGACACCGGATTTCTCATCGCCGGCTACCTCCCCGATTCGCCACAAAAAAGAGGTTTGTCTTTTCATGTCATCTTTAATCATTATTCTGATTTTACTGTTATTATTATTATTATTATTGTCGTTATTATGAATATTTAATATGAATGAGTGAACTCGTGAGCCAGCTGACTGAGTTTGTCATGTTTGAATTGTCGGCAATACGGTCACTTTCTGCAATTTTGGCCGGAATGTCTGGATAAACTGTCAAATATGGCCTAGCCCTTATTTCTAAATTTGTAAAAGATCCCCTCTTCGTAGGGTTATATATGTAATTTAATATTATGTCTTTTAAAGCTGTTATTGCTTTTACGAGCGTACTTCTGATCATGCCTCTGCCAGGCAAATCTCTTTTTTTTTTTTTTTTTTTTTCAAGTGTTGCTAGAAAATTATTTCCCAAGAAGACAATTTTTTATTTTTCTATTTTTTGTGTTGTTTCCCATCAACGGTAGAAGACATCCTCTTAGTGAATTGCTGTTTTCAGCTGTCGTTTTTTGAAAAATCAGAAGAAAAGTCAACAAGGCACCAAACTTTAATGCATAAGGACCCTCTTTCTGAATTTATCAGTGATAAAAATTCATTGCATTAGCATGATTAAGGAATTATAATTACACATGATTTGTAATAATGTTTTAATCATGTTTGGTATGAAATTTGATAAGGAATTATGATTGTAACATGTTTTGAGTATTGTGTTGATCAAGGTTGTAATAAATGTGTAATAGGACAAAGAGAATCATCAGATAGAGAGCATAAAGAAATTCCAAGTAGAAGCTGAAGATGAAGAGGAAGAGAAGGAACAATGCAGTCCTGTATCTGTATTGGATCCTCCATTTGAGGACGATAACGAAGGGCATGATGCAGAAGACGAGGACGGGGATGGATATGATCTCGAATGTAGCTATGCAATTGTACAAAGTAAGTAAACCATCTCAAACATCTTTTCAATTTTGTAGTTTGTACCCTTCCTTTGTTAGTTGTGCAGTCCTTATCGATCAGCTTACTGTATATCTTGTTCTGCATACTTTGTGTTGGTTTAAAAATTTAATGTTTGTTGTGGTAGGAGGTAATGATCATACTTTGTTAGTTGTGAAACAACATCTCCAATGTAAGAATTTTTTAAAAGAAATCATAAATAATATTGGGATCCATTTCAAGATTTCTGCTATTCTAAATGTGAGGATGACAGTATTAACTAATCTTAGTCATGGAGTGTGATCATGTTCTGCTTGTGTGGCATTTTCTTTGTCCATGAAACAGACATATCTAATGTTCTCATAACTTTGCATAGGACCTACGAGCCTTGAAGGCAGTAGGTGTTCCTACTCTTCGATTTATTGGACTATGCCGTAATCAAAGTAACTTCAATTTTTAATCTTTCATCTAAAAGCTTGTGCCTGTTTCTGTTTGATTGTTGCAAAAATTTGCTCGAATGGAGTGTGATCTGATTAGAGCTAAAGACAGCAATAGGCATTTAAAATATCCCTTGTACTCCTTTGACTGAATGATTCCCTTATAGTAATTGGTGATAATTTCTAGTGCTGTCAAATTTTATTTCATTTTTCTTCACTGATTTCAATTCTCTGAGCATTTAAAACCAAAACAATTGGTTTGTCCATCTTGTCATAACTCCATACTTAATTGCCAACAATCCCTTACCATCTTTGGATATGGTAATCAATGAACCTATGTCACATCGGCAGAACCTTGAATCCCATCAAACCCATTTACGAATAAATTAGCAGCCCTACTGTTTGTTGTGCATTAAAAACAGATTTGATGTGTCCTAAATGTTGTTGTGATTAAACCAAAATGAATTCTTTTACTGTAGAGTGCAAAACTGAGGACCATTAAATTGAACTGAGACTGGAAACTGAGCTGCAAAAAATAAATTATTTGGTTGAGATCTGCTTTAATGGAAGTTGTTTGAGTTTTACCTGAAATAATTAGATGTAATTTGCACTGTGGATATTCCTTCATTTAATTTTCATAAATCATCGGTCAAATGGGTAATTGATACTGGTGTTCTGTTTTGTTTTCCTGCTTATGTTGTTACAGGAGCAAAGCATCAGCTATTGCACAAACTTTGTAGATTTGAAAAACTGGCGGAGTTGGATCCTGTTGAACTTGAGAAAAGAATTTTAGAACAAGAACAAGATGATAATGACAATGAGGATTATGACTTGGGGGAAGAAGAGGAATGTGAGCATTATGAGTCAGCTTCATATGTTGATGAATTTGTAATAGAAGTCTTAAGCAAATCAAGCTTCCATCGCATACGACAGATACCTCAAGATGTGAAGAGACTTGTCACTGACCTAATCTCAGAGGAAGACAGAGATCAGGATTGGTGTGTTGAGAGAGACATGGTGGTGAAAAGGGTTTGTCGGAGGTTGGAGTCATGGAAAGAGGTGGAATCAAATACAATTGACATGATGGTGGAACAAGACATTAGAAGAGAACTTGATAGGTGGAAAACATATCAGGAACAGGTTGGAGAAACAGCATTAGAGATTGAACGTGGTATCTTCGGATTACTGATGGAGGAATTATCAGAAGAACTAGTTTTTTAACAGGGAACTAATTGGAAAAATTCTGAAGCTGAGAAGTCATTCAAATAAATTTTGGTTTAATTTTCTTCTGTATTTTCCTCTTTTTCAATATACTAGTATAAAATTGAAGGGTATATAGTCTAACTTGCTGTCAGGGGATAGACTAATTAACTAGTAAAGAAAAGAATGGCCCAAGAAAGCAAGAAAGAAGCATCTGGTTTAGCTGTTAGCATGATAATATTATGTACATGGGTCGTGTATGTAGTTGGGGGACTTTTAAGTTCTCAGTGTCCTTGCTGAATGAGACGAGACATGTACAATTTCTGGCCTAATTATATTTTATCTTCCTTCACCTGCATCTGTTATGGTGTCTCATTCCATTGCCATTATATAATTTCTGTTTCAAATTGTATGCTCGTGATTGGACACTCGACCCTGCTTGATCCAATTAGATTATCATCTGGAACAAAATAATGTAGAGATTATGGTTTAGAAGCTTTTCTCAGGCAAGGTATAGTCTGTAAACAAGAAGGAATATCTGTTGTGAAAACTTTTGCATCTCTTTTTCTGTAGAGATTAGTACAATGAATTGAAGATGTGTAATCTGAATGTAACCTAGAATAATTCTCTGTTTGGTTTCTATACGTTAAAATAAGATTTGTTAAACGAAGTGTTAAAAGTAATTGTGATTATTCTTGTGCCGGGTGCATGCAAACAAGAAATTAGGCAGTGATGGGACAATGCATCTAACAATGCAATATAAAGAAGAATGATGATTCGATTATGTTCATATTATCAGTGGTCAAAAGGGATAATGTGAATGTAACAACTCCATTACTAGGAAAGGAAACGTACAAAGTGTCTATTCATCTGGCAATAATTACGTGCATATTAATTTATGCATAAGAACAACTTTGACGTTGTCCTGAAATCCAAAAACTTGCGTGAAAAGAGAGCTGAACAGCCACTCTTTCTTTTCTGCTACCAGTAGCAGAGAAACCTCGCCATGCATCTGAGCACACCCATTGGTTAATGTTTCAGTTCTTCAAAAAGTTAAGCTTCATCTACTCTTTATTTCCAACAGCTTCAATCTTAATTATTCTGTAAATTTGGAAACAAAGCAATCTTGTTTGCTGTGATCAACATTGTCTAAATTAAGCCCTCACGTCCATCCTTTAAAGCTTAAGCCATCGCTATCACATGACGAAAATTGAGTAGAATACTACTAACTATTCAAGTTTTCGTTTGGAACTGTAATGCTTATACTATATATATTTTTTAGCGAAATTCAATTTTTTTTGGTGGGTTATTATTTGACATCTCACAGCAGTTAGTTTTTAAAGTTAGGATACTTCAAATACCAAACGAGGTCTAGAAGGGGCAGCAAGGTACCAGTAGAAAAGATAAAAGATTCCGTCATCGAATTTTCTTCTCCCAACTTTACTCCTTTCTTATTCTTGCTCAACAGAAAGCACCCAAATTATTATATAATACCATCTACATCCATTTAATAAATTATTTTTTCAACATAAATTATGTGTATATATTTGTAATAATTCGAAATACTTATTTTAGGGGTAGTTGCTTAAACTACTTTAAAATTTGGTTTCATATGTTGTTAATTTTGTACTTATAAAAAAATTAAATAAGCTCGAATAATATTAGAAATACAATTTCTTTTTATAAAAGTTGACTTGTAAAGTATATTATTATCAAATATTTCATATAATTTAATTTTTTTTATTTTATAAATTTTTACTTATTCTTGTAAAAATATAAAATATATAACAATAGTTCGATATTGTTATTAGAAGAGTTATTTTGTAAGTAGATTTTAATGTAAGTTAGGCATGACCCATAGGTCTAAGTTTTAATGGGCTACGTTGGGATAGTAAATTAGTTTGCGGGTCTATAATATTTTATTAAAAAATATTTAAATAATTAAATATTATAATATTTATTAAAATAATAATATTTTAATAATTAAAGATTATAAAATTCATGAGATCAGATTTAGGTCCGAGCTCATGACAGACCGTCCTTACCTTTTGTCTAAAATTACACAAAATTGTTATAATTTTATATAAAAAATTTGTATAAAAGTGTCTCATCAATTTATATAAGGAGTTTGTATTTGTAGTACTAGTGATCAGGAAGATTTAAATTCATTCAAAAATTATTATAATTTTTAAAATTTATATACAATGGATTTTTTTATAAGTGAAATGTTAATATTATTCATATTTTTTTGTGGCTTTTGGAAATTGGCCTACGAAGCCAATGGGGCCATTTTGCCTTGGGGCTCATGTATATCTTTCCGCGAAGTATGTACGCCTTTCGGCTGAAATTGAATGCAACTAATATCTCCCTTATTGGGCCATTCAGCCTAAAGACTGGTGCTCCAAAATGCTTTCGGAAAATAAAACCAGTAGAAAAGAAAAGAAAAACGGACTACAATTCAGAAAGCAAACTCCATTCGTTAGTGAATCAGATTTTTGAAACTTCAACAAAGCTAATCGTAACTAAGTGTGTGGCTGATACTGCCAACCTCTAATAGACTTCGTAAATAAGTAAAGTACGTTCAGTATTGTTTTAATTAGTATGCAATCGTATACTAATTTCCAAATCACTGTTAGTGGTAATTAAATTTGATATTCAATTATATAAAGTTAATAGTCAATATTTATGTAGTGCTAGTTAGAATTATCTAACCGTCTCTTACTAGTTTGATAGTATTATTTAGTATACTATATAAGTACTAAAATTAATTAATATTGTCAAATGCGATTGATTACTAACTCGGTATGTATAAATAATTTATTAAATTTAATTAGTACAAAAATTATTTTTTAAGTTAGTATTAAAAGTACTTCGCGAATAATATTAAGTATTTAAATAATTTTTATATATATATATATATATTTTAAAAGTGCTGAACGAAAATTACTAAAACGCATAAGTACTTATGCATTTAAGTGCTAAACTTTAGCTTTCTCAAATGGACCCAAAATTAAGAATAAAATTACTAGTTCATGTGCTTGGCTATTAACTCTATATAAATACATATTAAGTTTAATTAGTATGATAGGTTGATTTTTGAATTAGTATATACTTATGTACTAATTAAATTAATATTAAAGTATTTTACAAGTAATATTGGGTGTGTTAATAATTTGTTTTAGAAAGTATTAACAAAAAATATATTAAAATATAAATACTTATATATTTTAACTATTTTTCTGGTGTTGAAAACCAGCCGTAACTAAAAGTTTTTATTACCATAACTAATAAAGATAATGATAATGACTTTTAAAAGAATGACAAGATGTCTCTGATCTTAATTTAGAAAACAGTGACAAGATGTCTCTGATCTTAATTTAGAAATTTCATGATTAAATTCTTCCGGCCAATATAAATATCAAAATAAAGAAAATTCAAAAATTAATTTTATGTTATGATTTGATTAAGTCATTGTTGTCACATGCTACAGGACATTATTCTTCCTCTATTGTTATTATTATTATTATTATTGTTATTATTATGGTTTGATCAAGTCATTGTTTTCTAATTTGATTGCATTAGTGGAAAAAGAAAAATAGTGGCATTTGATTTTTCTATTAGATGGAGAGAAATTTATGGTAGTCGGGGGATGAAAAGAAGGAGAATATAATAGGTGAGATTTTGATTTTATATTATGGCTTCTCTCTCTCTCTCTCTCTCTCTGTCTGCACACCATGTCTACTTGGATTAGATTCATGTGAAAGTAAATGATCAAATGCTTCTCCCGAGATGGTTCGCTCTATGGTGATTGAATTCGGTTAGAGTTTATCATTGAAACTTCATTATATGGGGTATCATTATTATTTTTTTTAATTTTTTTTTTTTTAAAGTATTGAGTAACAACTTCCTTTTATCTTTTGTAAATGAGTACAACAGTTGCAACTTTTATTAATTTCTTATTTGATGGCGATCTAATTTAAAAAATAGCTAATATTTTCAACAAGCTTAATATATTGTATTAGAGAAATAATATTTATACAATTAATTTCAGTTGTCCTTAATAGTAAATTTTATTGTGGCTAATTTTGTAATATTAGAATTTATTGCCTAATATGGTTGTAAAATTTGTAAGGTATCAAAATTTTGAATGCGAAATAGGTTTATTAGAATCTCTTCCATCAATTCCAATATATCATTTTATTTCAACATTAATTTTTTTTTCCAGTCTAGGTCTCAATTTAAAAATAAAAAGACTATATAAATAAAGACCATTTTATCTGAAAAAAGTGTGCTCAACTGTTAGCCTTTTGACATTAAAAAAGTAATAAGACATTAGTAAAAAATGGTTCAACTGTTAAAAGACAAGGAAAATTTTTAAAATTAGTCATTTTTTAAAGTTAATTTATTAAACTAGTTACTTTCATAATTTATTAATTAAATAAATCAAACATAATAATTATGGATAAAATGCTCCTATAACTAAACAATAAGTTTTCTTTCTTTTCCTCTCTTTTTCCACTGGTCTCTTTATTTGTTCTTTTGAATTTATCAAATATTTTCCTAGAGAACTCAAATTTTAAAGTTGGCATTACTTAAGCTAGGTTAGTTAATTTTCACTTGTAGTATTTTGATGATTGTTTTGGTATATTTTTGTATGTTCTTGCTATGAATTGTTTTGTTTTGGCTTTCTTTTTCGGAAAAATTTGAGAGAACGATGTTGGAAATATTTGTGTTAAAAGTTATTGAAAAATGAACAAAAGCAATTTGATCAATTTGATAGCCCAAAAAATTTTAGATTTTATTATTTGAAATATTACTTTACTTGAATAAGTGTTGTATGTATTGTTGATGTTGATTATATTTAATTTTCATTTGTTTGAAAAAATATTGTGATTGATAATTTTGGAAGGCAGAAAAATACTTGAGAAGGACAATAATATGTTTGGGAGTGCTAATAACTTATTTCTTATCATCATGGATGAAATTGAAAGATTCAATTTAGATGACTGAAAATGGGTCAGTGGAGTGTGTATGTAAAGTTTTAGAAATTTTATAATTCAAAAGAATATTTACAAACTTATTTGTTATATTTTAAAATATTTTACTAATTTGCATAATTTACAAAATTGATAAATGTATAAAGCTAATTTGCATATTATTTTTGGTATATATATATATATATATATGCATATTTTTTCTATAAAATAAATATATAAAACTTTAAATTGCTATTGAACTCACATGAATTGAAATTGAAATAAATGTGTAATCAATTTTTGAAAATTAATATTAAAACTTGAAAATTTTCCTGTTCAACTCATACTTGTGTACGTTTTTATAAATTTATATTGATTGGTTATTATTTATAAAAAATTATTATTTTTTTATAAGTTAGACATATAAAACTTTAAATTTTTGTTAAACTCATTTGAATTGTAGTTAAAACAAATATGTAGTAAATTTTTGAATATAAATGTTAAAATATGAAAATTTTACTTTTTATTTGATAGCTGTGCATATGTCTATAAAATCATATTAATTGGATATAATTTTTGGAATTCTCTCTCTCTCTCTCTCTTTATAAATTAGATATATAAAACTTTAAATTACTACTAAACTTATTTAATTTGGAGTTAAAACGAATTTATAGTGAATTTTTAAATATGCATATTAAAATTTAAAAATTTTACTATTTATCTGATGTCAGTGCACACTTTTGTAAAATTGCATTGATTGGATATTATTCTTGGAATTCTCTCATTTTTCTTATAAACTAGACTAAATTTTAAATTGTCATCAGACTCACTTAAATTAGAGTTAAAATGAATATGCAATAAAATTTTGAAGATGCACATTAGAACCTAGTCTTTCAATTTCAATCACCACTTGTTACCAAAATTTGGCAGCTGCAATGTATTTGTAAAATTTTAAAAATTTTATAATTTGAAAAAAATTCAAAGAACTATTTGTTATATTTTAAAATATTTTACTAACTTATGTAATTTATAAAAGTTTAGGGGTTATTTTTAAAATATTGTTTAAACATTATTTTTTATATATATATTTTAGTCCTTCATGGTGGTGACTTTTATATACAATTGGTGGTCGAGTTTGTTCATTTTGTCCTAATTTGAATATTTTCTTGTTATTATTTGAGAATTTTTGTTAATTTTAAAATATTTAGGGTTAATTTAGTTAATTTATAAACTAGAAAAATATTAATTTGTTTCTATCATGCAATTTAGTTTGTTACTATGCTTGTAAAGATACTGTGACTTGTGACTTTTTTTTTTCAGAGAAATTTTGGAATCTATTTGTCATAATTTGAACATTTGATCATTTTAATGATTTTATATTGTATATTCGAATAGGAAAAAAATGGTAAAACCTTCAAAACTACTAAAGGTTCTAAAAAATAACGAGTTTGATGGTGTTCCAATTTTTTTTATCATATATGTAGGTGATAGAAAAGTTAAAAGAAAAATTGACACTACAATAGAAAATTTGACAGCTATGCATATTTTCGTAAAATTATATTTATTGGCTATTGTTTTAGGAAATTTTTTATTTTTTTTTACTAACTAAATATATAAAGCTTTAAATTGACATTTGACTTATTTGAATTAGAGTTATATTGAGTGTATAGTAGATTTCTAAAGATGAATTTTAGATATTTATTTGACTACAAATATAAATATACAATTTTTGCTAAAATATTTGTTATTGACAATTGAACACTCTAATTTGTTTGCTAAAAATTTTAATAGTAAAAATTCTACTAGTACAAGTTTAATTTAAAGAAGTTGTACTTGAAAAATGTATATCAAAAAATCTTTAAACAATTATAAAACTAAATAGGATTATGAAATAAGATTGCCAATGAGATCTATATTAACGTTAATTGATTCATGTATATATACTAATATAATTAAAAAAATCATTCATACTCAAAGTATATAATTGCCATGCTTTTCCATATTATTATTATATAACAATATTATTGAAATACCTAACCAACATAACATAATTGAGATATTTTTATAGCATTGTTTAAACAAATCTTCAATAACAACATGATAAAATTAAAATAATATGAACACATGTGAGCATTACATTATATTTAGATGGTGGGAGGAGTAATTATATTCTTACATATTTTTCAATTATGGTCTACTTGTTTGCAATGAAAGCATAGCCTTCAAACTATATTTTCTACTGTTGATGGCATCTACAATTTTTTGGGATGCAAATACATCCTATTACCTCTAGGTGACTAAATTACAATATCCAACTAAATTACATAACAAAATTAAGTTTTATAACAATTTTGTTATAAAATTAACAAAAAAAAAAAAAAGAAACTCTCAAATAATAACCAAAACAAATTCAAATTATAACATAATAAACAAAATTTGTGTATCAAAAGTACTACTATAATGGACTATAATGTAAAAAAATTAAAGTTTAAATAGTATTTTAAAGTAAGTCTATTATTTTTGTAAATTATAAAAATTAGTAAAAATTTTTAAAATATGACAAATTGATCCCTAAGTGTTTTTTAAATTATAAAATTTGTCAAAAATTTTCAATATGTTACAAATAAATCCTATTTTATAGTTTCTAGGAAAATTTTGGTTACCTAAAATGATTACCAATTTATGGCAACCAAAATTGACATATCATGTTTAATATGCATATTCAAAATTCACTGTACATTTATTTCAACTCCAATTTAAGCGAGTTCAATGGCTATTTAAACTTTTATATGTGTAGTTTATGAAAAAAAAATAAGAATATTCTAAAAATAATATTCAATCAATATAATTTTACAAAAAAATGCACGGCCATGGGATAAATAATAAAATTTTAGGTTTCAATATGCATTTTCAAAAATTTACTACACATTCGTTTTAAGTCCAAATCAAGCAACTTTAGTGAAAATCTAAAGTTTTATATATCTAGTTTATAGAAAAAAATAAGAGAATTTTAAAATCAATCAAATCAATATAGTTTTATAGAAATGTGTACAGCTATAGGTTAAGTAATAAAATGTATATATATTAACCTCATATTCATAAAGTCACCACACATTTGTTTCAATTACAATTTAAGTAAGTTTAGTGGCAATTTAAAATTTTATATGTCTAGTTTATAGGAATAATAAGAATTTTTTTAAAAAATAATCAATACAATTTTATGAAAAGTGGATTTTTCAATTTTAGTCACCATGATTGAAAATGAGCTTTTGTATATTTTCAGCCTTTACACATATTTTTTTAGTCTTTCTCAAGATTACCAACCACAACATTTTTTTTAAATAAATCAAAACTAAATATAATCAACATCAACAATAAATACAACACTTATTCAAATAAAATAATACTTCAAATAACAAAATCTCAAATTTTCTGACATCAACACTCTATTTTTTGAATATATTCTCTCAAACACAATAAAATTACATTAAAACTAAACAAAATAAAAAGCACCAACATATACAATACTTAGTTAAGCTAAATAACACTTCTTTAAAAACAAAATATCAAATTTTCTTAATACTTCTTCAACCAATACCATATTTAAACTAAAAAATATGCGGAAAAAAAATGATTATATGTAATAATTTAAAATTAAACTCATCTAAGGTAAATGTGTAATACCAACTTTCAAATTTTCAATCTATAACTTTTGCCTTTGTCAAAAATTGGCCAAAAAATATTTGTAAAATAAGAGAGAGAAGGAGAAAATGAGAACCAAGAGGAAGAAGAAAGAATTATGTTTGGTTTGGTAAGAGGGGTATTTTTGTCTAAATATATTATATTTAGTTTATTTAATTAATGAATTATAAAAGTGATTATTTTAATAAATTAACTTTAAAAAATAATTAATTTAAAAAATTTCCTAAAAGATAACTGAAGAGGGGCAGATATTAACTCAAATTAGTAATATTATCTTTGTAACTTTGATTGTATTATTTAGAGACTAATTTTCAAATGTGTGTGAATGGTCATTCCTTATATTACAACAATATTTAATAAAGAATTAGAATATATGTTTTGAAAGGTTCTACAACTATTATTTAGTCTAATTTAATTTGCGTATGCGCTTGATCGCCAGTGATGACGCAGTCTTCACCAATTCTAGTTTCTACAGACAGACATTGAACTCTCATTTTTCATACATAATTACTTGTATAAAATAAACCATGAAACGACAACACAGCGTCGTCTGCCGACCCCAGCCGGTCCACAATGAACCGAGTTTTAGAAAATGACTTCCCCAATCCTTTCCAGCCACGCATAAAGGTCTAAAGTGATAGGGGACGACTATGTGGTGTGTATCTAAATCTTGTCCCCCAGCCGACTTCCAAGGACAAAATTAAACCTCTGGGACATAATTATTTATATATTAAAACTGCCCTTTGTTCTTTTGATTACTGTCCATTTTTCGTCATAATTGTATTTGAATTATTTAAAAGTCAAATTTAACATTGTGAAAGGAAATTTATATAAAACTTGTGGATAAATGGTCAGAGGAAAGGGCTAAAAACAACGTGGACTTGTTATGTAATTAACCCACGTGAGTTTTTGTGGAAGTGGGAATAATTCCAGGGGGAACACGTGACGAATCTTGTGTAAATCAAACACGTTTTATAAATGCTTGAATTTGATCAACGACATGTACTACGCTATATATGTTACTAGTATCACTCTCATGTTTCTCTTGTCTGTAACTAAGAACTAATCACTCAATCAATCTCCTTCATTCAATCATTTCTCTCTCTGTCTCGTTCATGGAGAACACAGAAGAACAATCGTCTTCAATGTTTCCAACCAAGAGTACTTTTCTTTCTAAGCGAAAGGCGGGGAGGAAGAAGTTTCAGGAGACGCGACACCCTGTTTACAAAGGCGTGCGGCGGAGGAATGGGAAGTGGGTCTGCGAGCTACGGGAGCCGAACAAGAAGTCACGTATATGGCTGGGGACTTTCTCGAGCCCTGACATGGCTGCTAGAGCTTATGATGCAGCAGCGTTGGCGTTAAGAGGAGATTCCGCTGCGTTAAATTTCCCCGAGGCTGCATGTGAAATGCCGCGTGCAAGATCAGATAATATTAAGGATATACAGTATGCTGCGCTGGAGGCTGCGGTAAAGTCATTTTCTTCTTCTGCTAGTTCTCCATGCATGGAGATTAGTACTTCAGAGAAGGTTCAGGAAAGTTCGAGAAAAGTGTTTGTGGATGAGGAAGAGGTGTTTAACATGCCTGGAATACTTGATAGCATGGCGGAAGCTTTGATTCTTACGCCGCCAGCTATGAAACATGGCTTCAAGTGGGATGATTTGGAAGAAACTGGAGAATTTACTTTGTGGAGTGATTGAGATTTGAGAACGATCAAGCTGTGTGATTTTGATTTTTCATGGACTTGTGTGGTTGCATTTGTTGGCTTTTTCTGGCGCTCGTTAGTTGAAACTGTGGTACAAAATTGAAGGAAAAAAAAAATGAACTTTGCTTGCTGTACCACAGAACTTGTAATTTAATTTGGTGGTGGGTTAAGAAATGAGAAAAGGAAATTTTTATTTATCCGAAAAGGAAAAAAGAAAAAACAGACATAGAACAATCTCAGTGTAATGAGTTAGTTTGTTATACCCTGCATGTCAATGAAATTTTGTTTGCTGCAGGCTCTCAAAGTTTGGTTAAGAGGCTTGTTTTTCTTAGTTTATTTATTTTTTATTTTTGAAAATCGATATATATATATATATATATTTTAAAATCCAGAATTTAATAAAATGAGTCTATTATTAATAAATGGAAATCTATCCTCCAAGGGGAGGGAATTATCAAACCCCTCTCACCCTTGAGGGTGAGCACTTGAGAGGCTTGGTTGAATTAGAATCATATATATTTGTGTGCATTTATTAACTATCCATGTAGGAGAATAAAAAATTATTGCATAAATGAAACTTAAACCCCACATCAATTTTGACTTGAGGATGATCCCAATATCAAACCTCTTGTAAAATAAACATAAATTGAAGTTCCTGCCATTTTAGTGTCAGTGTAATTCAAAATTTGAAATTCATATGTCATAATTATAAATTAAAATCCTTATAAATTTTCTTTTCCTCTCGAAAGAGGAGATCTCTCAAAAAAATAAAAATTTCTGTTTAAAAAAAATAAAAAAAAAATGAAGGAGAGAAGAAGAAGAAAAATGAAAAAATAAGGACAAAAAAAGAAGTAGAAAAGAAGAAGGAAAAAGGGTAAAAGAAAGATAGAAGAACAAGAAAAGGAAGACAAAAATAAGAATAAAAATAGAAAAAGAAAAAAAAAAAGAAAAAGAAAAAGAAGAAAAAATATATATATATATATATATCTAATATAATATAATATAAAATTTAAAACACGAAGATAATCAAAAGTTTAGATAAGTGTACTTTTTTTAAATTAAACATGAAATATAATTCAATTTCAATCCCCCCTCCTCATGTATTTTAAAAGTGTGTATTTTTTAACTTAATAGTAAAACTTACTTGAGAGTAACAATTGAATAATATTTAGTTAAAATACTTTTGACATCACCATAAATATAATTATCTGAATAAATTTATGGAATTAAAATTTTAAAAAATTCTTACAAATTTTATTTATTTTTTAATATATAAAATTTATGAAATCATTTGCAAGGACATATTATGTCAAATCATTAGTTTTCAAAAATTTATTTTAGATTTTAATTAAGAAAAATATATTATTTAAATCTGTTCAAATATTTAATAAAAAAAGGCTCATAAAGTAGAAAATTTTAAATTGTATTGAATAATTTTTTTAATTATTTTTATTCCAAAAGAGGCCGGTCAGACATGCTAACTAAGGCTGTTTTTGTTAGGTCGGTTGGGTTTTTCCTTCTTTCGGTGTGATTAGACTAGTCGAACATGAATTTTGTTTGTGTTTGGGCTGGTGCAATTTGTGAGCTCGCTAGAACTGTCATGTATTGTGAACCATGTGTTAATCTAACCCAACTTACTTGACATCTCAATATATAAAGTTTTTAAGAATTTGTTTTAATATTTCATATATGTATATATATATATGATAGTCTTCTACCATGTCAGTGCATCTTACAATTTGTACACACCAATATATGATCACCAGGCTAGGCTATTGTACGTTATAAATAACATAGAATTAAGCATGATCTTATCATTTTATTAATTACTATCACAACATAGAGAATTGACTTAATACATGTAGACGTGGGATTGATAATTTTCCCAAGACACTTGCATGATTTGTTTTTGGCCTTGTGAAAATACTTCATTTGATCACCATTAACAAAAGTGAAGTTTCATCACTCTTGTTTTATATTTTAAGCATAAATCTTCTTCCACGCTGAGGGTCCGAACCACTTGCCGTCTATTTTGCACGTTTTGGTCAAAAGATTGGCTGAATTCAAGTATCATAAATTTTAGATTTACAGGGGGATAATTTCTTATTTATTCATTAACTAAGATTTCTTCTACGAGCAGAACTCGTATACCTAATTTGCTTAAAGTTTATATTTCTTTGTTCTATATAAAGAGATTAAATTGTACATATATTTTCCCTAGTGAATATAATAATTTATTTTAAGAACATTGCGTCAAAGTCAAGTTAAAGCTCTTCTCTCTTTCTCTCTCTTTGGGTCACACACACAATTTTGCAACACTTTTCCCACGTCCATTAGTCTTCCATTTGGATGATTTGACACTGCAAAATTTTTATGGGACTCGTTAGTAGGGGTTGGGAAGTTTCATTTACCTTGATTTCGGTCTAAAATTTAAATTAATTTAAAATTATTAATTTTAATTTGGATTAAATTAATTCAAATCATTTGTAACAGATAAATTGATCTGAACTAACTAACAGGGTTGTTTTAATTTATCAGTTTAGACTTAAATTTCAAATATTAATTAATTATAAAATTCAATTTTTATACCTAATATATTCACCTTTGGTTCAAATAATTAATATGTACCTAAGTTCAAAATATTAATTAATTATAAAGTTCAATTTTTATATCTAATCACATTCACCCTTGCTTCAAACAATTAGTATAATTACAAGGCTCAAATTTTTTATACTTAAAAATTTTGTTACATTGTAATATGATTTATTATAAAAATATAATATATTTAATAAAAATATTTTAAATATAAAATTTTTAAAATTTATTAATTTAATTTGATAAATTTAGACCAAGTTTAAATTAAAATTAAATTAATATTATGAATTTAATATTTTTTTAAATAAAAAATAATATAATAAACTTATAGGTCGATCCAAAGTAGATTTTGGAATGGTTGAATTTGGATATACCTACCCCTACTTGGTGCATTATTATGCTACCTCTGATCGATCACATCAATACCAACTTTTGCGCAATTTGCAAAAAATGTGCCAGTGGCCTTTACAATCTGTCTATGGTTTTCACTCTAAGATGAAATTACTCGGGGATTGTCTCCTCTAAACTTGAATGTACAAATATTCAAGATGTTGCAAAATTTTCAACTCGGAGAGATCAATGGAGACTTACTTTGTTTCTGATGGCCTTACGTGATATGTTTGAGCCCATTCGTGCATCACTACTTCACCAAATCATACTTTTTAACTTACTCGTTTTGAAAATTGAGAGGATGCCTGCTTGAGCTCATTAGTCTTCATTTTCCTCAAATATTATTAATTGGTTGTCTCAACTACTCATTAAAACATATCTCGTTGTCCATGGTTATATCTCATGAAGAAAATATTTGGGCTCGCAAAACTTTATTGCAAATTAATATGATCAAAATACAATTTCCTTGTTCAATTAAGGTGCCTTGCACAAATAATTCTTTACTATATAAGGATTCTGGTTCCTTTACCTTACTCCATGAAAATGAGACTATTTGTCATTATTGTTATCCTATCACATCTCAATAAAATGGGAGCTCTGAGCCCAAACACAAACACAAACACACTGTAGACATTATTCGTGCTCTTCTTATCTTTGCCTCTTAACTTAAACAATTTTGTGGGGAAATTTGCACTTACTATAGTCTACGCTATCAACAATGTTACCGCTACAATTATTAATAATCAGTCACCCTATGAGCTCCCCTACGGTACTCTTCTTAATTACCATCATCTTAAAAGGGTTTTTGAGTGGGATTGCTTTGTCCTTTTCTAGCCCATGAATGCACTCCATGGGAACCACGTGCTCGGTTATGCTGCTTTTTGGATATGTTATTGAACATAAAGGTTGTAAGGAATGGGCTCCCATTCTAATAAATTTCGTACATCTCCCCGTGTGATTTTAGGGAATGCAGGATGCTTTCATCTATTCCCACATTATAGTTTGTGTCTCTTCCCTTTACTAACTTTTTTTTTTTTTTAAATATATAGTATTGTTGATATTTTTTTTCCTAGTACTTTTAATGAACACCATACACGAATATTTGACCTTATTTCGAATATTTTTTTTCAAATTTAAATTTAAATTTAATTTATTAACGTCAAATAAAAATGTGTTATAGAAACACGTGTCCCATGTGAAATAGAACTTGTATACCAATAAATATAGGTTGTGTTTTGACCATAAAGATAAAATTAAAACAGGTAATGTGCTTTCTACTCCCGTAGGTTTGGCCTGATTATTAGTATTCCCATAGTTAGAAAAGCATCCATTATCCTTTATTTTATTTTATTCATATTATATCCTTGAGTTGAACTATTTGTAGGTATATATGTGCTCTTTTATATGGATATGTTTTTATGTGAACTGTTAGTCATTACTATTAAATCAAATTTGAATTTTATCAATAGTTAAAATTAAGTCATTACCACTATAAATTAAACAATACTATGAAATGTTGCTTCTTTCCACTATTTAGTTAGAAGGATGTGTTATGAGTGTTCTAAAATATTTGATAAAATATACAACAATCATCCTTTATTTAAAATACACTTAAGATACTAAAGAATATTTAGAATTTAATAATTATGTAATTATATTTTTCAGGCTATGAAACAATCGTTAGACAACTAATTATATCTTATAAAAAATTGCTATGAACTAATATTTTTTTGCGTTAGTTGTCGGACTGGCTATCCATATTGAATTCTCAATAATATTTATTTTGTGGTATGATATTTTAATAGTCACGTGCTATTGTGGACATATACAAATGTAAGCACACGTTATCGTTAATAAGTAATAAAATGATGAGTGAGCATTATTTTCATAAGAATTGACTATTTACGATCTAACTGTCAAATTAACCATTCCAATTTTATCTAAACGATCTGAATATAAAGATGGTTTATACTAAAATTAACTAATTAATAAACTAAAATAAATAAAGATACATTAAAAGTAATCAAATAAAGAGAGTTTTAAGGTATTTTCTTTTTCTCTTAAATTCCATATCAACTCAAAATATTTTTTCTTACGGTAGTTACGTGCTTATGGGTAAGGGACAAATTTTGGCAATATATTCAAAGGTTGGGTTAAATATGTGGATGATAAAAAAAATGATAAATAAGGCTCAATGTGATAGACTAGAGATAATTAACATTGCAAGGTGGGCTGGAAAGGTTTATTCATTCCAAAAATGACTTAAATTTCTTTCAAGTATAATGTATCCTAAGATTTTGTCTCAAGTGACATTCAAACAAGTTCTAGAATTTGAGATTGTGCAACATGTTCAATTCTCATTAACTTTTCAAGCAAACAAAATAATTGAGTTTCTAAGGTTACATGTTCAAAACATTCAAAGAATCACAAGTAAGAGTGAAATTAAAATAAGAGTCAAAAATACATATTCGTACATAACATTCTTCATTTTTCAAAAGTTATAAGTATTTTAAATTATCTTCCCATCATTAGCTATATATTTTAGATCAAAACAACACTTAAACCATAAACCAACACAATCCAATGCAAAATCACAAAATAATAACACACACAAGCAAATAACTACAATATCTCTAAATTTAAAATGAACATTGTCCTCAATGTTAAATAAATGAATAAATGTTTAAGGACTATGCAATGAAATTACATAAAAAAAAGGTTTGTTTTCTAAGAGCTATGCGACAATTTTTAGTATTATCATATATATATATATATATATATATATATATATAATTCAATGCTGTAAACACGTGTATACATTTAATTATATGATTTTTGTCAAATAAAGAATATAAATTAATTACCTTTGCGTTTTTATGGTATCCACACAATTAGCAATCTAATCGAAATGTTAACTCTTATGATTTGAGTACGTGATGTTTTATACTTTTTTTTTTCTCAATAGTAAGGACACAAAAACAAATTTGAGGCATACCTAAAAAAAAAAAAAATCGTAAATATCACATATTTATATTGTTATTTTAGATTTTTAATTTTGATTTAAACTATTTGACTATGTTTTCTTATAATGTCCAATTTATTTAGTAAAGTAGACACTAATAAATTTAGTCTAATCTTTACATAACAGATTTAGTCAAAATTAATATTCAAATAATTTAACAAATTCTAAACCCATTTAGAATTATATATATATATATTATTTTCAATTTTAATGTGTGACCTAATAAATTTTTATTATGTTAATAATAATATTAAAATCTAATTTTAGTGTTACAAGTAATGAACGATATCCACCAATACATCATGACTATTCAAGTGACAAGAATGTCAATCATTTGACATCATCTTATATGTGACATATGTTACTATATAATTTAATCCTTTTATTTTAGATATCTTAATTGAACATGAGATATAAAATGTGTCATTTTTATATGATTCAATTTTATATTTTTTAAATATCATGAGTATACTTATTCTATTAAATGAAGTGAATATTATATATTGACTTATTTAAGTATGACTATGTATTTTTTAAAATTTCACTCAATAAAAGGGTTCAAAATATTACTCCCATTATATAGGAGTGACAAATCCTATTTTGATCACATACATTCTTTTACATGAGTTATGATATATTTGATTATTTCTTTTATTATCTATCTTATTATAGATGACGTTTAAAAATATCAAAATATATCATTCTTTATATTGGGAATTATAGTGATCTCAAGTTCAAGGATCACATACACTATTGTCACTATGAGAATTGCTTATGACATTCATATAATGATCCACGTAGCGTTCTTATGGTGAGTCAGTCCAGTATGTTAGTTTATTAACTTGCATTCATATGTTGATTTGATATTTCATATCATAATACATACATATTGTTATCAATCATTACACATACTAATCTCTATGTATTATTGTTATTTTATTCACAATAATGCTAAACTAAGAATATTTAAAAATAGTGTTCAACTAATTTAACTTACTATTTTAAGAGTATTATTATATTTATTAAATACACAAATATGTAATAATAAAATAATATATATAAATTAAAATTTCGTAATACAAATATGTCTAATATTTGAAATATTATTAAATTTAGGGTATATACCAAAATAGTAGACTTTCTTGAATCATGGCATTGCAAGACTCATCTTCATCATTGTTAACATCGGCTTTGGTTTTTTTTTTTTTTAATTTTTTTATACTGTAACTGGGGCAACAACTTTGGACATTAAGGTCGTTGCACTAGGCATTTTGGAAAGTCTCTTCATGTGCATTTGTTTGGCAATGTAGTATTAGGAATTGAAGCCATGACATTTTAATGGTTGGTTTTTTTTGCATTTTTGAACTTTTTGTGGTTTGATACCATTTATGAACCATGCAATAATTATCACAATTACTTTAACTCATGAAAACGAAAATGTATCTTATCAATAAAGGCTTCTTAAAAATAAAACTAAAAAGATGTTAATAAAAAAAAATAAACATAAATTAAAAGTAAAAATTTAAAAATGCTTGAGTTGTTTCTCAAGAAGTGCTTGTTTTATAGTCTTTTAGTATGACTATTTGATGAAATTTATCAACCTAGATTTACTACAATGATTGAAGACTTCTTGTTATTCCTATTTTGAACCATATATGCTTTAAGTCATTGCTTTATTCATCTTTAACCTCCGAGCATTAGTTTGGTTTTTAGATTTATGATTTGCTTGAAATACTTTTTTACTGCAGCAATCAATCAGATCAACTCGAAAACAACTAGCTTCTTCACTCGGGTGCTTTATTTCCCTAAAGGCATTGAACGAAACTTGTTCATCTTGAACTCTCAAAATAAGTTCTCTTTTCTATACATCAATAATGGTTCTTCTAGTGGCTAAGAATGATTAACCAGAAATTAGAAAAATTTTTTGATCTTCTTCCATGTCAAAAATAATAAAGTCGACTAGAAAAATGAATTTATGTATCTTTACTAGCATAACCTTAATGAACCTTCTTGGATATTTGATAGACTTATCTACTAATTGGAATAACCCATCATTTGTTTTGCTTACTCCAACCTTAGTTTTCTAAACACAAATAAAGGTATCAAATTTATACTCACCATAAAAGATCATATAATACTATATGGAAATAAGGATATCTAATAGTGCATGGAATAGTGAAGCTTTATGGATCCTTTAATTTTGACGGTAATTTCTTTTGAATAATGGCACTACACTTCTCAATAAGTGAGACAATTTTATATTCCTTTAGCTTTCTCTTATTTGAAAGGATTTCCTTTATAAACTTCACATAACTAAGTATTTGTTCCAAAGCATCTGCAAAAAGAATGATAGTGTGTAATTTCTTAAAAAATCAAGAAATTTAGAACTCTATTTTTTTCTTTTGGAACTGTTGAGAATATGGAATAGACAACACTTAAGGTGGATGCTTGTTTAGAAAAAGTTTAGACTTGACTTTTCTTCTTCTTATTTACAACCACTTTTAAAATGGTTAGCATTTTCAGATTGTTCACTTTGCTTGACATTTATAATGCTTCTCTTAGATAATGATGCTAACTCTTTGCCACTATAAAGTGTGATCATATTCACACTCTTTTTGAAATTTGATTTTGTATTAGAAGGTAGTGTTCCTTGAGGCTTATTATTTATTGTATTCACTAACTGCCTTACTTGGATCTCAAGGTTTTGAATAAATGCTGCTTGATTTTGAAGTGTTGTCATAGTCATTGTTGTGAACTAAGAAGTACTCATAGTAAGTTATGTCAATGCATCTTTTGATGATACTTTTTTTTTTTTTCAATTTATTGCTACTGAAATCTCAATGATTGTTGTTAAAACCTAGTGGGGGTTTTACCATATTCGGATCATTGCTCCAAGATAAGTTTGAGTGATTCTTCCATTCTAGATTGTATGTGTTTGAATAGGGATTGTTTCTCTGCCTATTAAAATTTTTCATAAATTACACTTGATCAACTTCCTATACCCTATATGCTTTCTTTGGTGTTGAATGTTCAGTTGGCCATTGATGACCATTTGTAGTCATTTCTTTGGGTATTACATATGTATCATTATATGTCTTACTCATTAAAGCCCTTCTTGTTGCTGTGTCTACCAAAGTTCTTGTTGAACTCCCTAATCCATTATAGAAAGTTTGAATATGAAGCCATTTTGAAAGACTATAATGTAGGTATCTCCTTAAAATGTCCTTATACCTTTCTTAAGCTTCATAAAGTGGTTTCATGTTATGTTGAACAAATTTTGTGATACTTTCCTTATCTTTGCTGTTGATTCTGGCAAAAAAATTTTTATCAAAAGTTCCTGCACTAAATCATCCCAATTAGTGACATTTGTAATTAGTAATGTAGTGAGCCAACTTTTTGTCTTGTCCTAAAGTGAGAACGAGACAATCTCAATCTAACGACATCATTTGAAACACCATTATTCTTGAATGTGTCATAAATCTCTAAAAAAATTTGAAATATGAAGTGTAAAATCATTATATAGTGAAACCCCCAACTGATTTGTTATGACCATTTGAATAATAGTTAGTTTGATCTTAAAATTATTGGTAATTGTTAGCGTTGTGTAGTCATGTAAAGCTCTATTATCTTTAGCTTCCTTAAAATTTTCAACCATGATGAAAACACTTGAGAAAAATAATAAAATAATAAAAAATAAAATCTAGAGTAAGACTAAAAATTATTTAGTTTGATATTAAACAAACAAATAAATCAATTCTCAGCAATAGTGCTAAAAACTTATTGTGAAAATATACAAATACATGTGTATATTATCATTAATAAGTAATAAAGTGATGAGTGATTATCATTTTCACAAGAATTGGATATTTACGATCTAACTAGTTAGTTAAATTATCTTAATTTTATCTGAATGAACTGAATGTAAAGATGGTTTATATTAAAACTAATTAATTAATAAACTAAAACAAATAAAGAGAGTTTTAAGATATTTAATTTTACGAAAACTATTCTATTAATATTCCATCTATTCATAGTAATCAAAATTTAAATTCATAATTGCTAATTAATAACGTACAACTATTCGTTAATCTTTTTTAGGATTATAATGAAACTATGTTAGAATATTAATATACTATATTCCTATGTGAATTAGAATAGTAAAAAACGCATTAAATATTGTAGGTCTATATATTGATTACAAAAAGTATGCAAGTATTTTCCTATTTTACATAAACTCTATAACATTTAACACAATAACTAAATCATAAATATCTTTTTCTAAATTTTATTATGAATTCTAAATTATACAAATAATGATTAATTATTTAGAAGTATCGAGAATAGTGTAGAATACTTAACTAATGAAGACAAATCTCAACCATATTAAATAAATAAAAATTATAACATCATTGTTAGTTACATCATAACATTAAAAAATAAATTTAGTTAACAATGAAAGAAAATAACATTGTATTCATTATATTTAGTAAAAAAAAGTACAGAAAGAAAGGTATCAAATTTAAATTGCTAGCTAAGATGATGAGATTTTACCCATTTTCTTCAAACTTCTCAAGTTCTTTTTGTTCTTTCTTTTTCTTCTCCCTTTATGGCTCTCTTAAAGGATTTGTTTATATCTCATTACAAACCACAAATTTTTATTTTATCTTTATTTTTGATTTTATAACTTTGTGGCCTAGTGTTGCGGCCTTAGGTTTCAGTGCCGTAGTTTTAGAGTTTTTGACTTTAAATCTTGCAGAAAAACTGTAGCATGTACTGCAACAATGGTACTATAGTATAGTTACTGTAGTAGTGCCGTAACATTAAGAACTTGGAGCTGGGGCACTTGTGGTTCTATTCGGTGTCTTTCCATGTGCTCCAAAATGAGTTTTTCACTTCAAATTTTATTCATTTATGAATTTATTTCTTTCTACGTAAAAAAGAAAAAAAGAATACAAAAAAAAGTACAAAAATAAATAAATAAAAGGATAAACTAGCAAAATATCAAAAATAAGAGTATGATAAAATTATATAAAAATAACGAACATCACGTGCTATGTGGAATTTATAAATGCTTTAGAGATACATGACTAAACTCTAATAGGAACTCACTTAATTTTAAATCCATATAGGTTTCAGTTTAACTTTTTTGAAACTATAATTGTATTATTTTGTTGTACAAAAAAAATTCTATTTATTTATTTTAATAGGACTCAAAGTAATAAATAATTTATTATTACCAAGTGGAGACACAATCCTTTCCTACTCTGCATTAAAATTAGGGATGGCAAATAAGTTAGCTGATTTGTGAAAATAGAGTCATATGGACTTGCAAGTCAAGCTAGGTTGAGCTTGCATAAAAAAAGAAGGCCCGGTCTATATAGGTTTAAGCTTGGGCCAACCCGTGTACCTAAATGGGCCTTCAAAAAATTTTAAAAATAATTAAAAATTTAATTAGTATTATAAGTTTAAATTGATTTAAAATAAAAAAATTAAAATTATTTAATATATAAATAGATTAAATGAGTAAAATATTTATATCAATTATTTAATATTTATTTATAAAATATAAATTTATAATATTTATATATATTAAAATATAATAAATACATTCACAAATTTCTCTCCTTACCAAACCTAAACTTGTTACGAGTTCAAGTCAAGTCAAGTCAGGTTAGACCTTATTGTTAATGATTGAGCCCTAACTAACTTGGCTCTTTTGTTATCTCTAATTAAAATTATTAATTTTTAATGATTTTTTTAAAAGATAATTAACTACATTAACTTTGACGTAATAAATCTAATTCACAACCTAGATTTAAATAGCTACATCTTATTACTATTGCTCAAAAAATTTATAATATATTAAATATCTCTTAATTAACTAGTTCTAGAATATGTTTTTGGAGAGGAGATCATATCATGCATTTTTAAGACTATTCATTCATTCTCCATGATGTATTAAAGGACATGCACTTATATGTTTGAAATTTTTTCAAAATATCTCATCTCCATCAATGACAAATATCAATACTTCTTCTAGCTATGAGATATTTCTCTTTGTTACCCTCCTTCTCTTTTTCTTCTTCCTCTTTTTTTTTTTTAAGCGATGGTAGATTATCACTTTCATCTATGTGAATGGTGGCTTTAAATATATCAATTTTTACAGGCAATATTTTATTTCTTTTTAAGACTTCTAAATATATACCATTTGCTTATAATCATTTTAATATTATGTTCAATATAAGTTAAAAAGGCTACCACATACTTATTTAAATTATGCAAGATTATGTTTTATTAAAAAAAATATCCATCTTATGTAGTGAAACCAACTTTCAATGATACACAATTTTTTTTTCAAAAAATAATTACTCTGGTAATTTAATTAGAATTAACAAAACATTGTTTCTTTTATCGCATCCATGCTAGTAATGAATGAAAAATATTTTATACTAGCACCAACAATAATATTAGCATGCAAAAATAATTGCATTATCATAAATTGATGTTAAATGAATTATGTTAATTTGATATAATCAAAGTCGCACAAGACTTTTAAGTGTAAAAATATTTGGCCCATTTATTATGCTAAATAAATAGTGAATTGCATAATAGTACATTTTATTTAATTTAATTGATATTTAATAAAATTAATGATATGTGAAGTGTGTACATTTTAGTTATTTGTGTTATTATTACATTATTCAAATAATAAAAGCTACCAGACGCATATAAACTATTTTTAAAACTTAGAATACATTTTATAAATAAAATTTACCAAATATTTAACTGATTAGTTTTTCAATAGCAGCAAAAATAAGTTATTTTAAAATCGACAACAATTTGTAGCTGGAAGATTCATCATTCAATACACAACACTTTTGTAATATCATTTGATTGGGCTATTGGTTGGCCCAGCCTGCCCATGTTCACCATTGGCTACTGGGCTCCCTTTCAAGCCCGTATAAATTACCAACAACATTCGGCCACTTCTCAATTGCTCCGTTCCATTCTACTCACAATGAACCACTTTTACCACCCCACAGCTATCAATTCATGGGCTTTGACTTGATTGATTAGGCGGAGATCTCTCGAGGAAGTGGAAAAATCAAGCTTGATAAGGAATACAAAGAAGCGACAATTAGCTGGGGTTTGCCATTGACCATTAGTTAAACAAGCACGCTGTTGCACGAAATATCTTTGTGCTATTTATGTTTCACTTTCAGCAGCTTACTGCTCATCGCACCACGTACTTGTGGTTTTGTCTCATTTTCATATATTTCTCTTTGGAAGAGATGATGAAATCCATGATTAATTTGAGATTTTGATCTGTCTCTCCAAATATTTTTCGTAATTGGAAAGAGGAACGCATCCGATTGTCTGCCTATTCATCCAAAGAAACAATTTAGCCAGGCGTGAATTTTCCATGATTTTATGACACAGATGGGAAGGACTTCAGCAGAAGCAGAAGTACAAGTTGAAGCAGAAGCAGAAGCCAGTCATGTCATAAGAATATGGGAAGTAAACAAGGATCGACTGGATTCCATGCACAAGAAAATCTCGGAACCGCCAAAATTGTTAAGCATGGCAGCTGGTAAGCAATCGTGCTGCATGTTCAGAGCCCCACAGAGCTTTGTGGATATCAACGGTAAGTTTTACCAACCTCATATTGTCTCAATTGGTCCATATCACCATGGTCAAGCTTATCTTAAAATGATTGAAGAACACAAATGGAGATATCTAGGCTCCTTGCTCGATAGAATGAAAACTGCTAAAGGTTTAGGCTTAGAAGACTTTTTGACAGCAGTGGAATCAATAGAATTGAAGGCAAGAGAATGTTATTCAGAAACCATTCATTTTAGCACCGACGAATTTGTTGAGTTATTGGTCCTTGATGGGCTTTTCATCATTGAATTGTTTCGAAAAGTTGCAAGATTGGTAAAACTTGAGCAAGATGATCCTTTGATCAACATGGCATGGATTTTACCATTTTTTTATAGGGACTTTCTTCGACTTGAGAATCAAATTCCCTACTTTGTTCTTGAATGTTTGTTTGATTTATCAAAATTGCCTCGCGAAGAATCTGGCCCGACCTTGGCTACTCTTGCTTTGGAATTTTTCAACAATATAATGCAGAGGCCGGAGGAACATATTGCCAAGCACAAAAATCTAAAAGGCAGACATTTACTTGACTTGGTCCGTTCAAGCTTAATTCCATCCGATCAAGCAGAGCCGGTAAAGCGAAATGATAAACCAACGAACGGAATCCATTCAATATCAAAGCTTCGCCGTGCCGGAATCAAGCTCCATCCAGCCAAGGCAGAAAGCTTCTTGGAGATAAAATTCAGACACGGAGTGATCGAAATGCCCACCATCATAATTGACGATTTCATGACATCTTTTCTTTTTAACTGTGTGGCATATGAACAGTGTCATTCAGGCTCCACCAAACACTTCACAACTTATGCTACGATGTTAGATTATTTGGTCAACACATCTAAAGACGTCGAATATTTGTGCGATCGAAATATTATCGAGAATAATCTTGGCGCTGATGCAGAAGTTGCACTTTTAATCAATAATCTGGGCAAGGATGTTGCGTTTGATATCGATTTGTGCTATCTGTCTAAGCTGTTTGACGATGTGCATCATTATTATCGCAACAGTTGGCACGTTCAATGGGCTAGTTTCAAGCATACTTATTTTGATACTCCTTGGTCATTCATATCGGCTTTGGCTGCGTTGATTTTGCTGCTCCTCACCGTGTCACAAACTATATTCACAATTTATCCTGTTCTTAAGCATGAAAATTGAAGCGGTGTCCGCAATGTTTTACAGCAGCATCCTGTGATTTTGATTTTGTAAATTACATGTTTATTGAGTTTGACAGCCACTGTAAGTTGTGAAATGCTCAATTGACTTCTTAAAATGTGATTATTATTATTATTAATATATATAATAATGTAAAAGTATTTTTATAAAATTTAAAAATTAAAATATTATGAAAATAAAATATTTACAAATATTAATTAAATAAAAGTTAATTTTTACTCTCAATTATCTACGTTAATAAAAATAATATTTTTCATTGTAAATAAAGTTTCATTTTCCTTCCTCTACCTTTTCTTCTCTCTATGTTTCTTTTTCCTTTTTATTTATCCTTGGTTTATTTATGCTCAGCTCCTCTTCTCTTTAGTTAATCTTTTGAATTTTGTTTTTGATAAGTTAAGCTAAAAATAATGTAATTAAGCGAATTAAACTTAATAATGTAATTAAGTAGATTAAACTTACTTTCTTCAAAAATCAAAACTAAATAATTAATTTAAAGGTTTTACAAATAATAAATCAATTAATAATTATAAATAAAACAAAATAAGTTTACTTTTGTTATGAAATGGACAAATGGGCTGGCTGAACTAAGGCTTTAAAAAAAAAAAAAAAAACTTAACTAGTTTTTTAATTAGATATTATAGATTAGATCATATTTAAAATTTAGTGTTGAGTATAATAATAATAATAATAATAATAATAATAATAATTAATCCTAAATTTGAGAACCTAATTTGGAACTGAATCATAGAGTCCCAGCCAACATCCTGTGTACTATCCCAAGGCGACCATTGAGTTTCAAAGAGGGCAGCTCAAATTATTCTCAACAATTAAACAGGTCAATGAACTAAAAATTATAAACAAACATTCAAGGGAGAACCCCCATGAAAACCAAACATTCTTTGTAACTTCGTCCTCCCCGCCATCTGTGAAAGGATTTGTGTTGACGAGCAGATGGCTAACATCTAATTTCTTGCATTGAATTTGGTTGTCGGTTGCTGCATTGAATAATACAATTCTATATTTAAATGTTGTTAGACGCGTTCTTATACTCTCTTAAAACATTAAATCAGAAAGCACAATTTTTATTTTGTAAAACTGTCAATTAAAAAAAAATGATAATAATACTGAATACTGCCTTAAGATTTATCATTAAGAGATCAAATTCAATCCATACCGATGTGTGAAATCATGAAATCGTTATTAAATCTTGCTAGCATTCTAACAAGTTTTTGTACAAGCGATTCAGTTAGGTGAGCTGAATGTTGGTTGGCGTAACTGTTAGTTAGAACAGAATAGAATTGGTATATTTATATATTTGTAATACTAATAATTAAAGCGATTCTTTGAGGCTTATAAAGCAATAATAATAATAATACTGATATTGCTTGTAGGATCACAAAATTACTTTTTCTAACTTCACAGCAACTCTATAACAATTAAAAATGGAAAATCAGTGCAACCCGATGCAGCCATCATTTTCTACTACTTATCCTACAACTAGATCCGTTAATGTGACCAACTGATACCCATCAAATCTAGCTAGATAAAAGGCTTTGTCATTGGACTTTTAATAATCCTTGTGCACCATCTGGGAAATAATTCGTTATCTACTTATTTTCCAACAGATGAAACTATATTCTTTATGGACAAATTTGAGTCAATTTGACTAATCATACAAACAAGATGCTTCTGCTGAACCAGAATAGTCCACAGAATTGAAACTGGTAATAAACATGTGTCTTGAACCAGTGTTTCCAAGGTCAATATCTGATGTTTTATTTATTTATTTATTTTTTATAGTTTTGAGTGGTCAAAACACGCAACTTTTGCCCCGTCTTGGGCATCCATATAAACATCTGAACCCAACATCAGAAACCCTCAACAAATTAATACGCAAAGACAATAATTTTCTTCATCAAGTCTCATAAAGTTCTTGAAATTTCCTCTTGACTGTCTATAGCCATGCGAAATCACACCAAAAATATCGAGATACGCAAGGAAGAAGATATATTTTCAAGCCAATTTCAGAATTCCAAGATGATACAATTTCCTCAACCCACTAGACCACTTAATTGCAACAACTTCGAGACCCCAGAATTTCCTGCAGAGCCTGTCAACATGAACAAAATAGATATTTTGAGTCTTCTTCGTCGTACAGAAGACTTTTCTGGTAAACAATCATGATAATAGTCGACTGCCAACATCACCAGGAGAAAAAGACGAAGAAGAAGAAGAAACGTTGGAAGAAGTGTTTAAACTCATCTCGGAGTTTCATAAAAAACTTCCCACAACTATACGAAGTCAAGTGAATTTGGATCTGAGCAACAAGCAGAAAGGTTTGAAGGTTTATTCAACTTCGACGCGCAGTGGTAATGGACCATTGGAAGAGATGAAGAGAAAGCTTGAGCGTATCAAAATACGGACAGTGCAACCGGGAGGAGTGGCACAGGAGGATGATAAAGATCAAAAAAACTAAAGTAAAGCAAAATAACAGATGATTTCTACAAGCTCAACTGCATAAGCAGAAACTATGTAGTAGAATAAATGTGATTTCAATCCTAAAATTTGAATTCTTTTATTCATTCAATGGTGGAATCAAGAGTCATTTTATTTTTGTAACTTTCCGTTCTAAGTGTATCCTTATATTCTGATGTTTAATTCTATTTATTGATTTAATTGTGGAATTGATATTGTAACTTTCAGTTTTAACATTCAAATTTCGGGAAAATTGTTTTAAAAAGAAAAATAATTTGTGAACAACCACGTGTTGCTGTGTGTTCATCATCCTTTTAAGGATAGAAACAAAAAAAATGGAGAAAACAATGCATTTTTATTTGATTATCTAAACATTATAATCGCACTTGTTATGGCGAAAAATGCATTTATACCCGATTTTTGCGTGCCAGATTCTTGATTTTCTCCAGAATTGTTCTTGGTCCTCTGATCATTTTACATTTATTGTTTGCCATACAATACGAGGACAACCTAATTTATCTTCAGTCCTTTGGCCTTTTAATGAGATGATGTTACGCTTGAAAGTGTAATCCGAAGACAACCTAATTTTTTTAATATGAAGATATTGACCTCTTCTTTGTAAGTAACTGAATCGACCTCTCATTCGCTGGTTAACTTTTGCTGAAGACGAAATAATATTGAGCAGAACTTTGGACGAGGAGGAAGCTATTATGCTAATGTGGACCATTTCAGTTGACCCCGATGGATTTGGCTGATGGGGAATATCATGATCCAACAAAATGAAAGACAAAAAAAAAGAAAAAAAAAAGAAAAAGAATAACATCATGATTTTGAGAATATACTTTTGATAAGAACATTTGATTGATTGTGATAAATTATCATTAATACATGATATTTTTCACCAACTAAGTCATTGAAATGGTCTATTGACTAGTCATTAGCATACTCCACGTGTATGGCTTCGGATTGTTATGGAGGCAGTAGTTCTCTTCGAAAACTTCTTATGGTTGGAGGATTATAGGTCGAGAGTAGGATAATGTTCTTTAGTATGAGTAAAAGAAGAAGAATTCCAAGACTTTGAGTACTCTTCAGTGCAAATTTCCTAATAGAACTCTCATTATCAAATTCCTAATGCTACCTTAAAAAGAATAAGAAAGGTAGTATTAAGAGAATTCTAAATGAAATAAAAAGAAAAAGTTGTACTAAGATATAATAGAAGGAGCTTATTAAGACACCAACAAATCAATAGCCTATAAAAAGAAGGTAAATTAGAGAGAAAAAGTATAAAAATTTTTCTTAAAAAAATAGGTCATTAGTTTGTCAAAACAAAAATTAAAAAGAAAATCCTTTTTTGACTTAGGTATCGAAGAATTTTTGTTAGATCATTGATACCCCTAAACAAATTTTTGTTTTTCAAGAACACCTTAGCCATAAAGAGTTCATTATAAAGGGGTTAGAAATATTCATGTTTCAAAGTCATCAAAGAAGTATACTAGTAAGTTTGTTCTCTCATAAAAATAAATCACTAGTTGACATTTGATGGAGAAAAATAGGTATCAACAATTATGATAAATTTAAATGTAGTTTTTATTATATCTGTATAAAAAATAATGAAGATTTTCAAATTAAGTTGAAGCACAAATTCTATCATAGAATAATTAACCTAGCCAACACACCATGAAGGATCCACCATGGATGCACCATGATTGTTGAACGAGTAAGTCTCAATATGCACTTCATTCGTAGCAATCTTGTATAAGGATGAAACATAAAATCTATCAGGTATAATAGCATATTGAACTCAAGCAAAATTTTAACTAAACATTGAGAATAGTAAGAAAACTCATTGCATATATATATATGTGTGTGTGTGTGTGTGTGTGTGTGTGTGTGTGCGCGCACTCATGTGTGTCTATATATATATATATGTATGTATATATATGTATATATAAATGACTATGAAACCACCACATAAGAAAATGAACTTTAGGAGTGATGTTGAGATTAGTAAGCAAATAACCATCCAAGTTATTTCTAAGTAGAGTTGAGGCTTTCTCTTTAGCATATAAGAATAACAAAGTAACTATAGCATTGTATAACTACAAGAGAGTTTAGAATATGACATCAACACCTATAATATCATCTTCATGGATAAGATTTATTTGATGATACAAAATGCTAAAAAAGATGACAATTAGGAATTAATGGTGTGAAATCTCATATCGCTTAAGAGTAAAATTAGGCTTGTACTTATAAGTGCTTTACTCCAAAAACTAGTATGAAGCCTTTTAGGTTCAAGGTTTGAAATCCTAAATGTTAGGAACATTACCGTGAGAGGCCAAGACCAAGCTCGTTGTACCACTTGGAGCTATTAAAGAAAGAATATTATGCTAGTTGAGCAGAGCCAACACAAATTGTATCAAAACCAGTTTATTTAGTAAAAAATATGCTAACGAGAATATTGTGCCTAAAACAAAGTGGATTGTGAAAACCCATGTCACTTGAAATTGAACCTGAATTGTGCCTTTTAAATATTTTGTCCCTTCAACTAGTATGAAGCCTTTAAAGACTCAAGCTTAAAATTTTAAGTATTAAAAACAAAATTATAAAGGATAAGATTGGACATGTTGTACCACTTTGAGTTGCTAAAATAGACAAATTTATACTAGTTGGGCTGGATCATGATAAATAGTATAAAATTGTAAGGCATTTAAGGCCTTTAGCTTAAAATTCTAAGTGCCAAGAACAAAACTGTAAAGGGCAAGGACTCGTTGTGTCATTTTAAGTTGTTAAAACAAACAATATCATATTAATTGAGCTAGATTATTATAAATAGTATTAAAATATGAGGCTTTTAAGGCTTTTGGTTTAAAATTTCAAGTCCTAAGAACAAAACTATAAAGGGCAAGATTGGACAGGTTAACCCATTGTGCCACTTTGAATTGCTAAAACAAACAATATTATATTAATTAGGCCATATAATCACAAATGATATTAAAACTAGTTTGTCTAATAAAAAAGTGTCAATGCAAATGTTGAACATAAGGTATTTTAGACGCAAGACTTGAAATCTTGATATTAAAAATAAAATCATAAAGGGTTAGAATCAAATTAGTTATATTATTTTAAATCATTAAAGCGAACAATATCATACTAATTAAATTGAATCCTAACAAATGGTGCCCTTGAACCAAGTTGATAGCTAGAAAGAAAGTTCTCTTCAATATAACATCATCAAATGTATTGCCAATACGTGTTTTTGCTAGATAATTATTGTTTTAGTAGCAGTAATATGGAAAGCATCGATATCGCACCAGATAAGTAGCTCATAATGGCGGTAGTACCGTCGAGAGTTCATCCATAATAGTTGGGATAAATTCACCCTAAATAGTAATGAATATGTGAGTATTAGTGCTCTGACAGCAAGCCAGGTGCCTCGAAACATCCAGTCCTTGTAAACCACAAATTTTCTAGAGGCAAAGATAGGAATGAATATGAGCATGTATGATTTTAAATTTTTAGGAAATTCACTTGCGTCAACTACTACTAGGATTGGAGGGATTGTAAGAATAGTCGGACGAGAAAAACAAAGTATGATTGTAATTTCATTTGGAATTTACTTTAAAATTTTTTAAAAATTTTATAATTTAAATTTATCCCATTTAATAGAATGTCTTATCCTATTAATTTTAGTTTAATTTCGATCTATTCGTATTCTATTTACAATAATAAACTTATTAACAAAAATGAAATATAAGCAACTGGTATTATTTTGTCTGCTTCCAAAATATTAATATAAATTTTTGTAATTATGTACAACGTGGTATTTATAACCCTAAACAATTGTGTATTTCTTTTGTTCCTCTTGGTTTCATTAACCCGGAATCGGTGCTTACCCCTACTTACTACCAGCAGTTAATGAGTTATACTACCTAAGAATCCACACTTATCTCGTAGACTTTGTACTTGTCTCTTCTATCTTTTAAATATCTTGAATAATACAAGTAGGATCATATTTAAAAGGATTGCGTGCACCATGACTACTGTATATCTTGAATAATATAAGTAGTATCCGATTTAAAATGAGTGTATGCAACCTTACATTTAATGATACAGAGTCTCCCCCTGTAGCAAATGACACTTATATTGATTCCTCATTAAAATATTATTTTCTCTTGTTAAAACATTGCTATGTTTGCAGTAAAATATCATTTCAGCCTTATTAAAATAATTTTTCAACCAAATAATTATTTGTGCAATTAAAAATTTGACACTTGAAAATAGTCCTCTTTTTATTATTATTATTATTATTATTATTGTTAATTTATTTATTCTATTGCTTTTGGCACAAAATTCTTTTATTCTCAATTTTGAATTGTGGATATATCATCTTCTTTCTTAAAAGTTAGAAGTTATTTGAGGTTTATTAGGTAATTTACATGTTTATATCTTTGTGATATATTTAATTATTTTTTTCTATTTTTTTGTTTCACATAACAAAATAGAACACGCTTTAATAGTATTAATATCTAAAAAAATTTAATTTAATTTTGTATGAACTTGTATTAGTGTAAAATAGTTATAATGCTTGCTCCATAATCCCACACCTATGTAAGTAATATTAGGTCTAGAGATCTACCAGTTAAACCAACTTATGGATTTATTTTTCTATTTGAAGTTTGAATTTAACTTATTGTTAAATATTCACATAATATATATATATGTATGTATGTATGTATGTTATGTGAATGAAGTATGATTGTAAAATATTTATGTCTAAATGGAACAAGTAAAAAACAAAATTATTTCTTCTATGAATGGAAAAGGGCTTAAATAGTTCCCTAAAAATACTTGTTAAATTCATTTATTTGTACAGAGTATGTTAATTTTATAATAAATTTTATAAGATTATAATTAGTCTTGTTTTTATATATTTAAATAATTATATATTGTAAAAAAACTAATTTTATACATTATTTAAGTAAAACAAAATGTATATTTTTAATTCTTTTTTTTTTTAAGTTAACACAATTAAATTTATTATTATTTTTATTCAAATATTTATATTTTATCTATTATTTAATTTATATGTATCTTGGATATACATCAACACTTAAAAAAAAAGTTATATACCTCAACGTTTTAAATTTGTGAAAAGGAATAATTTAATACACTTCAATTGAATTCAGACGACAAGGATGGAGCTCAAAATTTTATTATGAGGGGGTGGTGAGTGGTCAAAATCAAATTATTAAAGTTTATTTTAAAGAACTCAAAATGATAAGAGGAAAGGAAAAATAATACAAGTAATGATTGCAGGCCTTGAAGTGTTCGGCCACCAAATTCAAATCCGTTCAAATTTTAATGGACAAATCCAAATACTATTTTACTAACATAACATATATTATTTTTGAAACAAATACATCCGACAATAATCGAAAATATGCAAGAAAACCGTTGAAAGGAAAATTACAATAAGATAAACATGGCACTTCTGAGCAAGAAATGGTATGACATGGCTTTCCAGTTGCCCTTATCTCAACTGTAATGTTAAAAAAAGTAAAGGAGTACCGTAATAATATTCTACTCCTTGTGATATTGTCTTACTTGAGTTGCTGCTTCAAACTTATAATTTTATATTTATAGTAATTTATATAACTAATTATATTTATTTGATAGTTTTAATTTTAATTTTTTTAATTCTTTTAAAAATAAAATAATTATCAAATAAAATAAAAAAATATTATTATTTGTAGTTATAATATAATTTTATATATATTATTAAAAATAAATACATTTTTAATAAAAAAAATTAAAAACACTTAGTTATATGAATATAAAATTTAAATTGTATTCAAAATTAATTTATCTATAAAAATTCATGTGCAATTAAATTTATAAATTTTTAAAAAAATTAAGTGATACATTTAAAATATAAATTTTTTTAATTAATAAATATATTCACAAAGTATAAGTATAAACATTTGTTACTAAATTATCTATTAAAATTATAGGATTCAAATATTTTATATTTAAAAATAAAATTTAAAGTTAATTTAAGCTTTTAATTATGAAATGTACAAAATATTTTAATAAAAATACCTAACATTTAACTGTGATAAAATAATTTTATTCAATAAGATTATTTAGTTTATATTTAGACATTATGAATGAAAAGTAAATGTCATACAGATTCTATATATATATATTTAATAACACAAATTATACAATTAATCAAAATTAAAATTTACTTTTTTATTTTAAAAAAAATTAGATAATTAATTAATGACATGAAATGACTTGGTTTAAGATACTACGTAATTAACAATTAAAATATAATGTAATTACTTTTTTTTTAAAAAAAAAAAAATTAAAACAATAAATATATTATGGAAGACATGGGTTAAGAGGGAATGTTATCTTTTTAAATCCTAATAATTTATTCAAACATATTAAATAGTAAACATAAAATACAACAAAGATATCTTAGAATTAACATATTATCTTCTGAATTAGTTACAAAAGCATTTGTTTAACCACTGTCAATCGCTTGTTTATGGGTGTTCTCAGAAATTTGTGTGGGTGCACTTAAAACATGGCTCAGAGTAGGTTAATTATGTTAAATTGGCTAAGATTGTTTTTGCTTCTATTTTTCCAGAATTGTAAAAGTATAAAAGCCGGTTATTGGATCATTTTTTTTCATTCGATATCTTGAGCTATAGTTGATAGAATTGGGTGTTCTTGCACTTGTTGAAAAGCTCTGAGTTTTGTGTTTGTATTTGTAATCTTTGCTTTTATTAATAGAACCTACATTAGAGTTAGAGTGTTGTTCCCATAGACGTAGGCAACTTGCCCAACCACGTAAAAGTGTTTCCATGTGTTTGATCTATTATTCTTCTAGTTTTTTTTTTGGGTTTGTTCTGTGGTTCTCGGTTAATTGGCTAGAATTTGGTTAAATCTTGAATTACTTTCATTGTTAAGATCCTAACATAATGGTATCAGAGCCAAGGTTGTTTTCATGAAACTAATTCATGGCCACTTCAAAGTTTGATGTAGAGAAACTAACAATGGAGACTAACTTCAATATCTGGAGATTGAATATGAGAGCCTTACTAGTTCAATAGGGACTTGATGAGGCTTTAGAAGGAGAAAACAATCTCCCAGAAAAAACGAATGAAAAGGAAAAGAAAGATTTCCTGAGAAGGGCACATAGTGCCATTGTATTAAATTTAGGGGATACAATGCTTCCAGAGGTTTTAAAGCAGACTACAACAGCATTTCTGTGCTTAAAACTTGAAATTCTATTCATGATGAAGTCATTAGCCAAGAAGCTATATAGGAAAAGATAACTTTACAATTTTTCTATGCAGCCAGGGCTGTCTATGCATGATCATCATCTAGACAACTTCAACAAAATCATCTCTAATCATGAAAATATAAATATTGAGGTTGATGATGAAGACCAGGCCCTTATGCTTCTCACATCACCTCCAAGCTCTTAATAAGTTGAAAGAATGGAAAGTTCTTGTTGAAACTTAGACTAAAAGAAAAGTAAAGAGGCTTAGAACTAATAATGGTTTAGAGTTTTGTATTGCAATGTTGCCTTTGACAAGTTCTGCAAAAGAGATAGAATTGCTAAGCACAAGATAATTGTATGCATACCTCAACAAAATGGTTTAGCTGAGAGAATAAATAGAACTTGGATTAATAAGTGGGTGTGTGTTAGTGAATTCAAAGCTCCCTTGGAGTTTTTGGGCAAAAGCTATTTCAATAACTTGTTATATGGTAAACAGAAGTCCATCTTTAACAATTAATTCAAAAGCAACTGAAGAAATGTGTAAAGGAAGTCTAACAAAATACGAGAATTTAAGGGTCTTTGGTGTCCAGCTTATGCCTTGTAAAACATGGAAAGCTTGCACCTAGAGCACTCAAGGGACTCTTTGTAGGATATCCATAAAATATGAAAAGATATAAAATCTAGTTACCAAATGGAAAACAAGTTAGGTGTATCATTTTTAGGGATGTTTTATTCAATGAACTAGTTTTGATGAAACATTATTGTTGTTGACTTAGAACTTGACCAAATGGATGTGAAGACTACTTTTTTGCATTGAAAAATTGAAGAACACATATTGATGAAACAACATGAAGGTTTTGTTGTCTTAAGTAAAGAAAATCACATGTGCTTATTGAAGAAATCATTATAAGGCTTAATATAGGCTTCTAGACAATGATATAGGAGGTTTGATCAATTCATAACAAGACATGATTTTCAAAGTAGTTAATGTGATAATCGTGCTTGCTATCACTGTTTGAATGAAGGAGGAGCAATATATCCTTTGTTGTATGTTAATGACATGCATATAGAATGTAAAGAAAGACATGAAATTAATAGATCAAAGGTGTAGTGAATTTGAGATGAAGATCTTAGTTGTGCAAGTAAGATTTTAGGAGTTGAAATCAAAAGAAATAGGCAAGCAGGTCCAATAATGTTATCACAAGAAACTTACGTGAGGAAGGTACTTTGTACGTTTGGAATGCTAGAAGCACAACCTGTTCAAGGTCCCGTAGCTTCTCATTTCAAGTTATCTGCTTCCTTGTGTCTAGAATTTGAAAGGGATAAATCAGAAATGGCTAAGAAACCTTATGCTCAGACTGTGGAGTGTTCAATGTATGCAATGGTATGCACTAGACCAGATATATCATTTACTGCTAGTGTGATTAGCAAATTTATATCAAATTTAGATAAGGTTCACTGGTCTGCTGTAAAATGGATCTTAAGATACCTCAGAAGTACAATCATCTTTGGTTTGATATATGGCAAACTTGGAGATGAAAGGGGACAATTAACAGGGTGTGTTGGCTCAGAATTTGCTGGTGATTTAGACAAGAAAAGAGTAAGTGCTTTATCAGTTGGAAAGCAAGCTAACAACCAATTATGGCTTTGTCCTTTATAGAAGCTAAATTCATTGGTATAACTGGGGACGCGAAAAAAGCTTTGAGGTTAAAGGTAATTGTCAGTGCTTTATGGCTGAAACAGGAAGCTGTGGTGGTGCAATGTGATAACCAGAGTGCATTATATCAAACCAAAAATCAAGTTTTACATAAAAGAACTAAGCATATAGATGTGACACTTTATTTCATCAAAGATGACGTTGCCAAAGGCTGTATAAAGCTAAAGAAGATTCATACAGATGCCAATCCATCTGATATGATAACCAAAGTCTTACCAACTGCCAAATTCAAGCTTTGTTTGAGTTTAGCAGCCGTTGGAGAGGAAGTATAGTTGTTGTGAAGGCTAGCTCTCACAAGGCTTCTTTAAACAAGGTGGAGGTTTTTAAGGGGTGTTCTCAGAAATTTTTGGGTGCACTCAAAGTTTTAAATGGTGTGTTGAAGTCAATTATTTCTGTTAATTTGGTTAAGGTTGATTTTGTTTTTGTTTTTCCAAAATTGCAGAGTACAAATGCTAGTTCTTGGATCATTTTCTTCATTTGATATCTTGAGCTATAGTTGATAAAATTGGTTCTTCTTGTACTTGTTGAAAAGCTCTGAGTCTCGTTTTTGTATTTGCAATCTTTGCTCTTGTTAATAAAGCCTTTGTGAGAGTGTTGGTCCTGTGGACATAGGCAATTTGCCAAACCAATTAAAAGTGTTAACATTGTGATTGATTTCCTGTTCTTCTATTTTCTTTGCGCTTGTTCTGTGGTTCTTGGTTGCTTGGATAGAATTTGGTTATATCTCGAATTACTTTCATTGTCAAGATCTTAACACAACACTACTTAGTGACCAGCAACGTCAGCTATAAAGATAAAGACGTGTATATTGAAACATTCAAGAAGATACCTATCGCATTATAAGAGTATCTAAACTAATGTAAAATTACACCGAATTTCGGAAGTCATACACAATTATCCCTATTTGCCATCATATATTTGTCCACCAAATTGCAGTCAAATCCCTTGCTATAATCTCTTTCCAAAATGGCAATTACCCAACTTTTTCTGTTTGGACTCTTTGTTACCACCAAAAGTTTATGGTGGTAAAGCAGAATGCATAAAATTGTCACACATTTGAGCAGATTAATAATGTGCCTTTCCACCATGAATTCTATATGCATATGTCGCAAGAAGAGATAAGAACATAACAAATTCATGGCAAACTGAACAAAAACTACAGATTAACCAATCAACATGGTAAGATCCTAGAACCTCTTTTATATCGCCCATTCTGTTCATATGAAACATTCTTCTCTGGCTTGTGTCTTCGCCCCCCAGGGTGATCTTCTCAATCATTCTTGAACTTTCAGGACTCTTTCAAGGAAGGTATGATTAACAGATTATAGAATATGTTGCATAGAATAGCAAATATCACATACTATATATTGTTTTGTACTCTGGATTATAGCAAAAAGACCCGATAATCACAATCAGGTTCACAGAACTTGCATCTTAAGCAGAATTAGAAATATTACAAGGTACTATAGCAAAAGGGCCCAATAATCACAATCAAGTTCACAGACTTGCATCTTGAGCAGAATTAGAAATGCTAGAAGGATATAACACCCAATCACTCACTTAGAAACCATTATATTTATCATACTTAACATTTCTTCCACTTGGGGTGCTTCCTGGATCTAGTACCAGGAACAATTAGGTCATCCAAGAAACATTTACTCATAAATTCAGTCATCATGAAAACTCTAATCATGTCTTCAGGTTTTTCGATCAAATTCAGTGTGTTCTTGGACTTTAATTCCATAATTGGCTTTTGTATTTCAGTTTGCTCAAGTAACTTCTTATAATCACGAAGTTCTTTCTCCATTCTGCCTACCTTATCTTTCAGTTCCTGCAGTTCTTTATCTTTTTTGGGCTTCTTGTCATTGGGGAGTGACCGAGATACAATGTTAGCAAATGTCGATCCACCTGTAAATACACTACGTTTCCAATTTAGAAGAGAAACTAACAAGTAACAAGCACATCATCCTTACATTTTCAAACTTTACAGAGAAAGAGCTTTGACATGTATTTGTAAGGCATTTCAGAGTTCTAAGTAATCAAGATGGTATCAGGTTATAAGTAAGATGTATGTATGTATATATATGTGAGTGTGTGTGTGTGTGTTTGATCATACACAAACTAATTCACAAAATTTAAAAATTGGCTGCGAGTCACATTGGCGGTGTACAACAAGGACCCGTGTCCATCCAATATTCCTAAATAAATCTCAACATTCATGTCATGCTACAGCATAATACAGAGAATAACTTGACATGCCTTCTTTTGGTGCATTGTGATGGTAAACTCAATGAAAAATCATAGAAAAGAGGAAAGTCAGAACAGCATGAAACATTTTACTCCATATCCAGAAATGAAACTGAAATTGTAGAATAATGCAAAAACACACAAGTATGCCCCTCTCACTCAAATATACATAATTGTTTTTTTTTTTTTCCAATTTCATGTGTGAGGCTTTATTGGAACGTAAAGACATCGGCTAGTGCTAGTCAGCCTCAACCTGGCTTCGCATGCCAGACAAAGAAAATTGGTACTAGACACAAACACTTGTGTCGATCCGTCTAGTGTCCTGCCCATTCTAAAATTATCATTTGATCTAGAAGTTTAACCTTGATTTTACTAAACATTTAATTAATTAACAGATAGTGGATATTCAAACAGAATACTATAGAGGAAAAGTTAACAAAACTATACTTGGTGACGCGTTTTTAAAAGAACAAGGTAAATCGTTGATCTTGATTTAATTCTGTAATATGATAACACCAACTTCATAGATTTGCATTTCAATTATTTAATATATTAAAAATTGACAAAACATTAAAAAGAAAAAAAATTTAAGAAAATGAAATAAGCAGCAAGTGGTTATACTGAAAGTATGCATGCACACCAGGGATTAGTTTAACACCCTCAAGGAGGACGAAATACGCGGAGTTTTTGACCAAGTTGGTGGCGATCTGAGATCGGAATTCTTCGTAGGGCAAGTGCCGGTTAATTTTCTCGACGACATCGTTGCCGCTAACTGCGGCAGCGTTATGGACCTTCGTAACAGCAGCACGGCTGTGATCGTAAGTGCTCCAGTATAAGCTCTTGATGGCTGCAAGACTTGGTGTGTTTCGATTTATTGAATCGGTAGCTGAAGAAATAGAGTCCCAAATTACCATCCCTGCGTTCTCTTGCAAGTCAGTCAAGTTTCTGAGTGAGAAATCTTAGGAAGCGTTCTTCTTGGTTTCCGAGATATCCAATTAATTTTTTATTTTAAAATTCAGCAAACCTTTAGAAAGTTTTATTAATTTAATTTTCCTAAAATCCTCTCAAATATTTTAAAATCACGAAACTATATTTTCTTTTATAAGTATTAAATTTATAATTACTGTCATACAAAATTAACCAAACGAGGGTATTTTGGATATTTACTAAAGTTAATTTACTCTTGCTTCGTTTTAATTGCGTGCTGATTACAAACACACCCCAACCAAACCATTTTAATTGCTTACCGATTACAAACCCAGAAAAGCAATCGCACCCCAACCAAATCTCCAAAATGTCTTAAGAACCGTAACTTTTCATCCGACATTTTCTCTCCACCCTCAAATCAACCGCCGACGTATTTACTACGGCCACAACAACTAACATTACCACTAGATAAAAATCTCTAGGGTTTTCTTCTTGTGTTAAGGCCTATAATCTTTTTTGGCTTTCGGCAAAGGGTCGGCTAGACGGGCTAAACTTTGTTCGAATTTTGAGATAGCTTCAGGAGAGGATGAGCCAGAAAGCTAAGAGAATTTCGCGGACGTTGAGAAGGAGAGAAACGAACCCGATTACCTTGTCTTGGATACATAATTGAGGTCAATTTGTAACTAGAGCATTTAGTGACAATAAATAACCATTTATGGGATGCCCGAAAAATGTTTGGTAAAATGGCTCACAGGATGAGTAACTTTGTCAATGTCACAGACTCATTTATCGGTTGGCATTATTTTCAATAAGGGGTTTTATAATATATCTCCTGCATGCTTCGTGAAAATTTCAATTTGTGGCAATGGGTAAAACAAAACAGAAGAACGTAAAACAAAACTGAAAATGGGTATGGGGTTCTTGCTGAAATCATACGACAAACCTGCAAATTCTGAATCCAGCAAATATTGGACAATGGAAACACAGATGAGGAGGGAAAATTTCGCGCCATTTCGCCATCTGCAGGCATATATAGTGAGGGAAATTGTTACCCATTTTTATTGTCCTGTGTTTTCTTCACCATAGAGGCAAAACTTGAAGATATTTGCTTCAATGTCAACATCAACACAAAGGTTTCTTTATGAATTCGAGGTTTGTATTTATTCTTGAGTCATTTTCTTTGTAAGCTTGTTGATTTAAGGTTAGGTTTATTGAATTATTTTATGTTTCGTGCGGGAAAGAAGGAATTTATTTCTTTGATTTCGAAACACATCACTACCCTTGAAAACCTAGTCGTTTTAAAGTTATGATTTGCTAATTTAGAGTTGATTCAGTGATGGTTCTGTGACTTCTGCTTGTTAATACCAATTTTATTGAGTTCTTTGATTTTGAAATTTAATTATAGATGCAGTAATTTTATGTTGTAAGTAAACATAAACAGCTACACTGATGGCTTCTGCTATTTTATTGAGTTCTGCTATTTTTGCTGGGTATGTGAGTTCTGCTATAATAATACGTTACTAACTTTATGAAGTGTGTTTATTTGAAGTTTGATTATATATGCAAGTTACTCATTTAAGTAAACAAAATCATCCGGAGTAAATTAAGTTGATTCATGCAATTTGGCCTCTTTGGTATGTGATTACATTCTCTGTTTTGGGCTAGAAACAATGTCGCCGTTGTAAGCATTGCAGCCTGGGTCCTTTGGAACGTGATTGCTTTGCAAATGTAAAAAGGCATTGGAGCTGACAACATTAATTGAGTCCATCACTAACTACACGTTTAAAATGTTAATTACATATTCACCATGAAGAGAATAATTGCTTGTATTCAGCAATGGCAATGCGCCTGTTTTGAAAATTCTCTTTCTTGAATTGCAATTTCTTGTCTTGGAAAATTATCTGGCAATAGATTATTCACTGAGTAAATGATTGTGACTTAAATAAGTGATAGATGTCGTTGCCTTGATTGACTTAGTATTTATATTAAGTCCTTCACCTATGTCACATTGAAAGGTCAAGTTAGATTAAGGTGGCTTTAAACTTTTATCTTTACATACATAAAATTTATTGTTATATTTTATGAATGAACAATTACATACACTTTAGTTGGCAACATATATTGTTGCCATTTTTTTCCTTAACTATTGGTATCCTCTGTTTTTGTAATTTGTAAGATTTTCGTAAATTTACTCAATTGTTGTATCAGTGATCAATTAAACTTTGTAATTGTGCTTTGTTTTAATTGGTTCATTTTTTTAATGAATTTTGAGAAATTTCATTTTAGTAAATTCCCTACCATATAAGTCAGTTTTGTTTATTTATATAGAAAATATAAACGTCCAAAATTTTCAACTTCTACATTCTTGTAAATGCAAATAATTTAAACATAAGAATTATTATGTTTTTAGGTGATTGAACATATAATTTCTTTTAATTTTATATTTGCTTTATGTGGTTAGTTCTGCTAGTAATTGATGATTCTTACACCATTAATGAACAAGAATGCATGAAGTTATGGATTGCTCACTGTTTATATTTGGTGTACACAAGATACAAAATATTGATAATAGCGAGATGCAACATATTTCCGAGGCTGAGATAATAATGGAAACAGAAGATAATTTTAGTATATGTGTTTCTGACTCGGAAGATGAACTTGAAATTACTGGAGATGATGATGTTAATGTTGATTCAAAGATGTCAGACTGTGAATCTGATAATGACAGCAATGTGCTAGTTGCAGAACATAATGATGATACCCTAATGGGAAGATATGAACAAAATATTAGGGGATTTCAGTTTTGCATGTATTCAAAGGGTAACATGGAGCTGAAGGTAGGTCAAACATTTCACACTGTGTATGACTTCAAGAAGGTCTTTTAAGTGTTTGCAGTTAAGCTTGGATTCAGGTTGAAGAGGATTAAAAATGAGAAATCAATGGTTACTTGTAATTGTGCGTTTAATGATTGTGAGTGGAGGGTTCATGCAAGTCTTACTTTGAACAAATTATCATTTCAAATTAAGACATACAATCCTATACACAACTGTATGGGGTGTTCGACAACTAGGAAGCAACATCAATGTGGATTGCGGTTTAGTTTCTTCACTTGTTTAAAGCTAACCTTGACATTGACATCAAGATAATTGTTAATGAATTGAAGAGGAAATATAAGGCCACTCCAATTAGACTATATAGGGCTAGAAACAAAGCAATGGAATTGCTTGGTGTAGATCACAAAGCTTCTTAGAGCAAGTTAAGAGGTATTTAGCAGTCATTACCCACACAAATCTAGGGTCAGTTGTTGATTTGTAGACAGTTTGGGCTTTGGGAGATGATAATCCCACATTCAAAAGGTTCTTTGTTAGTTTTGATGCACAAAGGAAAGGATTTATGCAAGGATGTAGACCATTCATAGGTTTAGACAGATGCCATCTGAAAGGACCATATAAAGGATTTATGTTAGCTGCTGTAGTTGTAGATAGCAATTATGGAGTGTACCTGTTATCTATTTGTGTAGTAGAGAATGAAAATCAACACTTGTGGGGTTATTTTTTAGCAAAATTATATGAGCAAATTGGAGTGAATGATTGTCAAGGTTTATGCTTTATGAGGGATAGACAAAGAGGGGTAATTAACGCACTTGTAAAACATTTTCCTTTCTCAGATAAAAGGTTTTGCTGTCGACACATATATGCAAATTTTAAGCAAAAATTTTCAGGTGTAGTACTTAAGAACCTATTTTAGAGTGTTTGTAGAATTGGTAGCTCAGGTAGTTACAACAAATATTTGGATGATATTGAAAAGATCAATGAAACAACACATAACTGGCTTTGTGACATTTGTATAGCATATTGGTGCAAACATCTGTTTGCCCATTGGGTGAAATCTGCACGTGTAACAAACAACATGACTGAGAGCTTTAATAGTTGGATAAATAAATACAGAGGATTGCCAATTGTGAGGATGTGTGAAGAAATCAGGAGAAAGACTATAAAGCTTATCCATGATAGATATTTCAATTTCTTATTACTTATTTACTTTATAGATAATATTATTTTCCGTTCATTTAAGCTAAGCCTTGGGAGTTTGAAGCTTGTTTTGTATTATGTCAATTTGGGAAGAAAATGATTATGTGTTGGACACAACTTTTTTTGGTTTTGTTTGTCACGTTTTTGTATTTTTAATTTTCTTTTGCTTGTTTTTGTGCTTCTAGTTCTATTTATCTTCTGATTATTCAAAAGAAAATAAGCTTTTAGGGGTATTTTAGTTTCCTATTTACTGTTTGCTTTTTACCTAATTTTATTAGTTAAGAGAAATTTACACTATTTGATTGTCTAATAAGATGTTGTGGTGGTGAAAACTTGTAAACTTGCACTAACACTCTTTCTCGTAGGTTTCACATGATCCTAAAACTATTGAAACAGGATCTTCAAGTACACGATGCAAAGTCAAACATATATGAGTTTAGGTACATATCAAACAAAAATAGTTTATTATTTTGTTATTATAAAACTTAGAATGATAAGTTGGTGTAATAACTTAATTTTATTGTAACATAGGCCAACTCAGCCAGACTTGAGAGATGAGTAATGTGAACATGTAGCATTACATACTTGTCCTTATAATTCCATCTAAGACCAATATACAACTAGGGCTAGCATTCATTACATGTTTTTTTTTTTGTTGGTTGGAAAAGCAAATGATACCTCATCTTTTGGTGATGGTTCAGTGGATGGTGCATCATCGTGTAAGCTTTGGGTTTAACTTTGCTCTTTTGAATAGACATTTATTTGTTTTGTATTGTGGCATATAATGTGGCTGAACCATTGCTTTAAACCTTGTTCTGGTTAATTAAAATGTTGGATCTATTTTTTACTAGCTTAGTTCTAATATTACTTTATTTTATATATTGCTAATATACATTTTGAAGTTTGATCTGTTCAAACTATGCCAGGAAAATGTGATATCTCAAAATATAATTGTAAGTGAAAAAAAAAAATTATTTGCTTTTAGTTACTTCTGAAACTTGAAAGTGATAGAGTATTGATTGTATTGTAAATAAGGCTTTTTAACAAAATGTTGTAAATTATTACATTCAAATAATAGTCAATACATATTTATATGCTTAATAACAGTAAAAGATGTTGGTAATTTGGCATTTTATTAAATTTGATAGTCTTAGAAACAGTATAAGGTAAAATTTATTTATTTAGAGATGGTTAAAAGTCTATGTTTCAAAGAATTAATTTTTGGCATGGTGTTATTTATGTAATGGCATGAATTGGTGTTAGTCAACAAACAGTCAAGGGGTGCTAAATGTGCCTTTTCACAAATATTATCACAAATTAAATTTTTTACAAGTTTTAGGAGAAGTACATGATAGAACTCCTTTTTCAGAATGTGGGTTGAGACTGAAATAGCTTTTGTAGAATGTTAATTACAGTGACTCATCACATGGTTATGCTCTAAAAATTGGTTTTGTTAACAAAGTTTTTTTGGGTAGAAAATTAAGGTAGGTTGTAGGGGATAAGAGTGAAGTTGACTGGAAATGGATGTTGGAATAAGGTGAATTGAGTTGAATTCAATACGAGTTGAATGCACGTATAATTGAGTTTAAATAGCATTGTATATTGTAAAAGAAGTTTATTGTTACGAATGACTTACTATCTTCTATATTTTTATACGAATCGTATTTCTGACAAATTCATTACGTGTAATCTAATCCAACAACATTAATGCAAAACCAGCCATTAAAATAACAGTTGGAAGCAAATAGTTGACTTTTATCAATGTCAAAACCAGCCTTTTCATTCATGCCTACCGCCTACGCCAGTAATGCAGGTGTTGCGCATGAACAGTTAATCCCAGAAACTCAGTGAATTGAGTACGACCAGATCAACTCTCTAAAATGAGTCTTAAAGTTTTACAGTCAATTAGAATTTTGAACCAGTCTCGATTCTCGATATTTGAACTTTGACTAGTCAATCACTTGGCCATACACACAATCACACAGTTGTATTCCCTCCTATAAATACCGAAGCTACCACACCAAAAAACTTGTAATTCTTTCGATTTCTTAGATTTGTTTTTACTACAAAAAGAATTTCTGCCATGAAAACTCACAGTTCTAGGCTTCTAAAATTTCTTCGTCTTTCGAAACCTTTACAAAATGTTAACATGGGTTGTGAGTCTTGCACACCAAAAGTTAAACACTCGCACCAATTTCCTCACCAAAAGTTAAACAGCTGTAACATGAACCCCTGCACGGTAGCAGCAGAGACCAGAAATCCTTACTATATTGATCAAAGTTTTTTTCCTGCAATACCAAAAACAAAAAATGATGATGGCGAAGAAGAAGGAGGAGAGATATTATTGTTGTCTCAGAAGTTTATTCCAAGCCCAAGCGGGTGGCAGCTGAATGTTCCAACTACCAGAACCTCAACACGCGGTCTTCATAGACTGGTAGATGGATTATCATTGAGGCTTGAGCGGTTCAAGATTCGGACAATACGTGGGGGGGATGTTGTCAAGGATGAAGAGCAAAATAAATTATCTTGATTTATCGATCAATTTATGTGTGATGTATATATATATATATGATAACTGCTTTAATTCTTGAATGATTCGTACATCCGGAATTTTATTTCATTTATTAGGATGTTGCTTAAACAGTGAAACACATTGTCGAAGTTGTTCTCCGATCTTCAAAATACAAAAATTCAAATATTCATTCGATTTACTTAATAAAATCCAATTGCTCATATAATTCTAGCTCTGCGGAATTGAACATTTGTTGGCAATAATAATTCACAACCTTAAAATCATAAATATAAATATGTGTGTGTTCGCGTATATACACTTGTGTGAAAGGATCAAGAGCCGTGTATGTGAAAGAATTGAGAGCCTCATAATTTTATATAATTTATTTTATTATTTCTTAACCGTTAGATCAATATATTTTTAATAATTAAGATTAAATATAATTTATATAATTAATACATTATAATTAATGTATGTATTAAATTTAATTTTAATAATTAAAAATATATTAATATAACAGTTGATAAATTAATGTAAAAAATTATGTAAAGTTACAAGCCTCATAATTGGTATAATTATATATATTACTTATCAGGTGATAGTAAAAAAAATTTATAATATTTATAGTAAAAAAAATTTATAATTTTTATAAAATAATTAGATGATTAGTTTGTTTTGAGTAAACATGCAAGGAAATGATAAAAATATAATAAAATATTTTTTATTCAATATTATTAAATTTATTTTCTTAAAAAAATTAGTTATTGTATATTTTTTTCAATTGGACATTATAATTATTTTGATATTTTGAGTTTAGGTATGAATTAACAAACTAAATCAATCCAAACTGATAATTTTCAGTTTAAATTAGATCAATTTATCTCTCACTATTGATTTGAATTCATTTGGTTCAAATCACAACTAATAGTTTTGGATCGATTTAAATTTTGAACTGAAGTCGATCTAAATCGAAGTTAAGCAAAAGAGTTCTCTCCTTTGTGCTAATAGTAACACTTCTTTATGACTCTAATATATAACCCAATATACTCACCTTACCTTTCTTGATAAGCATGATCAATAGGATTGTCTAAATATTTTTTTGTTTTTTGTTTATTTATTAACAATTCATGTTTTTTTCTCTATTTTTTAATTGAAAAATTTTACTATATTAATGTAATATTAAAAAAAAATAACTTGCTTAAAACTCTTTCAAAAATTTATTTAAAGTGACAAAACAACTGAGGTGAGATCTATTCATTACATAATAAAATTAAATAATTTTTAAAGTTAATTATTATTCATTTTTACTATCCACTCAACGTCTATCAAATTATTTGGGATACACTTTTTGGAATAAATGCTTAGATATTTAACATTACTCTTATATAATAGCATTGATTATTAAAATATTAAAATAGTTAAAGTATTATAATTCATATTATAAATAATAAGATTAATAGTGTAACTTAAGATTATGTAACCACAATAATAATGATAATTAAAATTGTAACATTTATATAATAATTAAAATAATAAAAATAATTTAAGAATTTAAAACCTTTTTCAATGAAAACATTTTTTCTATGTAATAAGAATTTGATCAAACTAGTTAAACATTTTAAAAATGATTCAGCCATTTATTAAATTAGTTAATGAAAATTCACAATAAGAATATAAGATTTTAGAAATGTTGAATGGAGAGACTCTGAAAATGTAAAGATTGAGGGAATATTAAGTTTGGGTATTCAGAAAAATTTATGAAAAATGAAAATAGCATGGGTCTTGGCCTGGGCTTATGCTGTCTTGACACAATGACTGAGCTGTGCGGATAAGTTTTACTCTCAACATATGGGGTGGGTCCAAAAAATTGTGAAGTTTTAAGATTATTCTACTATATTGTAATTATTAACACACGCATATACCTTTTACTTTACTCTTTCGTCCGTCGACAAATGAAAAAACGGAAATCCCTTTCCTTTTTCTTTGCGCCACAGCCCGAAGCCTTGTTATTAACACACATACCAAAATAATAATAATAATAATAATAATAATAATAAAGTACTTAATTGAATACTATAAATTTGATGGTCTTATTTACCTAATTGTATAACACACTTTACATGATAAATTCATACATTTAAAATAAAAATTACTTTATAGTCCTGTTTAACATGAATTTTTAAACTTTTAATAATATATTTAAATTAAACGAAATGAAATTTAGGTTTAATTGAGTTTGAAATTTTTAATAAATTAAAAAAAAAATTAGTCAACAAGCTTTTATCATGATTACAATTAATTTTTTTTTTATTATTTTTTGGCTAGAACAAGTGTTTATCATGATTACACTAGCATCATTAAGCCAATTGATTTGAAATTGTTAAATGTGTGATGAATGTCGATAGATGATGCATTTCAAGTTGACCATCAAATTTTATAAGTCAACATTGCGATAGGAAAGGAGGGGGTTGATTAGATGGTGCTGCTGACAATGTCCATTTTATAAAATGCCGACATAAAATTTATAACGATAACTTAAATTGAGGATGAACGGCAAACAAAGGGTAAATGTCATATTGATTTTACGTTTTAGAGGACTCAACTGCCCAATTTTATCTTCATCGTTGAAATTAAAATCCTTTTGCTGCTGTGATTAATTGATTACACATCATCCCAACGGATTTCTTCCACCCACTGAAATTGAATAAATTGGTTTGTTATAAAACTTGAATCCATATCAATTGGTCCAACAGTGTATTTTATTAGATTTAATTTACGATTTTAATCAGGGAGAAAGAGAGAGAGAGAAAAAAAAAAATAATGTTCAAGGGTCAGAAGTCCATACCCGTTGTAGGTTTGTATTTTAATGTATGATTGTCTCCAATGTCACTTAAGGTATTATTTAATTAATACTTTGTAATACCAGTATCTTTTGAGATACGATTATCTATTTAGACATCAGTTTGTGCTTGAGTTTCATATCTATTTAGAGATGAGTTTCTGCTTGAGTTGGGAATGAAACGAACTTATAATAAAGCCTGAACAGTGTTCCCAAATAAGCCCGATTATCACCGTCATTTTTGTGAATGATGGCTTTGTTTCTCTTATTCTAGAGAAGCCAGACACAGGGATCCTGTATCCTCTTTGCTATTTTGTCTCATAGAGTATGTTAGGTTAGGCAGAGGATTGCTTTGCTTGCATGGGAAAGGTTTGCGCAAATTAAATATTTCAGTCCCATGACAGTGCGTCTTTCCCTTGCATGTTTTCTAATGTAATATTGTGATAATCTAACACACTAATTAAGAAATGCGTTTTATTAATTAAGAGAATCTAGCACACTAATTAAGAAACGCGTTTTACTAATTAAGGGATTAGAACACTTGTATATATCTCTTTAAATCTCATCCAAACGATGTAAGATATTATAAATTTATTATATAATTTTTTGTACACTTATTTTTTTATTAAGGAATTTGAAATAAATTTTTTTTTTTTATTTTTATTAATCAACAATTTTCGACAATAGATGTAATGACTAATAATAAAAGTATAAATATAAAATTAATTTTGCATTATAAACTTGTAAATAAAATGGTAGATGTAATGATTAATAATAAAAGTACAAATGCAAAATTAATTTTGCATTATAAACTTGTAAATAAAAAGTAGAGTAATCAATTTGAATAGGCTCGAATCTGAAGTCAAGCTTCTACAAATTTAGTTAGAGAGGTCGAACATCATGAATATCTTAAATTTAATATGTATTTATACATCTTTATTCTTTTTCTTACTTTGACAATAAAAAATATACAAGAAAAACTTATGACTTAGCAAACTAGTTAATGTTTTATCATTCGGTCGCCACACCAATTATTATGCAAAGATAAAAAAATATAAAGAAATAAAAAATATCTATCTTATTGTGATTGGATGGATTCAAGCCTCTCAATCATATATGCAAATATATATTAGTTAATATATAAAATATTAGTTAATTCCTTAATCTTTTAATTTTTAAATAAAATTATATATTCTTTTAAAAGAATAATAAGAAAAACATAATAAACCTTATTGAATTTCTTTATGCTCTTTTATATTTTTATTCTTCTACACAAATGAATCAATAGCCTATTTACAACACATTATCAGTGTGATTTTAGTACGCAAAAATAGTTATACTTCTAACTAAATACTTATGTGTTATATTATTCTTGTATTATTATACTACTTATTTTATGCAATTATTCCTATAAATGTGCCCCATGATCGTCATCAAATTGGATCTTCCATATCATAAAATAAAATTAAAATATTACATATATTTTATTAATATAATTATTGTAACTTGAAATTTGTAAAAAAAAAGAAAATGAAGTGATTAGAACTTGAAATTTAAAAAATTAACTATAGAATCTGAAGTTCTAAAACATAATTGGAGAATTTCTATTATTCATTTTGATTTTTACTTTTTCAAATATGTAAAATATCAACATATCTTTTTATTTTTTTTAAAATTATTTGTTATATTTTATTTTAAACCTTATATTTTAATTTGATTACTGTTAAATTAAAAAATTTAAAATTATAACAAAATTCAAACCTCAATTTTAGCAATATAGTTTTTAGCTAGAGCTTAAACTTTTAATATTCAATTTTAAATCAAAGCCTGAAGTTCTAAATTTTAAAAATTAGAATATAAAATTCTAAAAATAATTTTAAAGTTAGAACATGAAATTTTAAATAATATTTTTTATATTAGAACATAAAATGATATATATATATATATATATTTATATTAGAATATAAAGTTCTAAATTTATAAATCATATATGAACTTGAAGTTAGAGTATGTTTATATATTTTTAGAATTTGAAGTTTTAAATTAGATTGAAACTTGAAGTTCTAAGTCTACTAAATGTCATGAACCTAAAATTCTAAGTATATTTATAAAATTCCACTATCATTTCATCATCTTCAGATATTAAAATACCTTATCAATGCTATGGATATAGAAGGCAAGGTCCAAAATGGAGAAATAAATATCCTTGTAGGATATTATTGGGGGATGTAGTTTTTTCCTTTATGTTAATTTGAACTTGAGTATGACCATGAAATGAATATTTTTCCTTTAAAGTAAATATATTTTGAACTTGAGTAGGACCATTAAAGAAATATATTTCCTTCAAAGTAAAAATATGAAATATTTTACAATATTGTGAGATTCTAAAACTACTATCCAACATAATTTTATTTTTAAATAAGAGTTTTTTCACATATTTTCTGTGAGGTTTAGCAAAATCACATAAAGATATAAGTTTTTTAAAAATTAACAAAAAATATCTTTTAACAATAATAATTATTTTTTATTATTAGTTGACTAACTTTAAAAAGGCGTTTTCACCTTTTATATTTTAAATAAAAATCAATGTTTTTTTTTCCCTTTCATTTCTTTGTATTTTCTTCAACTTCTTACCTTTTGCCTTTAATTCTACAGTTGTCTCTACTGTTGCTTCCTCCTTTACTGCAATTTTTTTTTTCATAATTGGTTTTCTCCAAAGAAACGAAAAACCAATAAACTATATTTTTGTTGTTATAACTTCTCCTTAACCATAATTGCGATCACCACTAGGACTAGAGAAGTTTTCTATTTTAGTTGCCCTATCAAAATTTGAGTCCAAAAATCAACCTTTCATATCCCAAAAATAAACATTACCAGTGAAAATGATGACTCTAACCAAGATGATGGATCAATGAGTTTTAATGTAGGGCATGGATGATAGGATCATGTTTTGAACACTTGAGGTACATTTACAAAAGGCAAGCATGGCTTATCTTATTCAATAAAAAAGATTGTCCTTTTTTTTTTTTTTTTTTTTTCTATTCTATTAAGTTATATAGCAAATTCAATTTCAAAGAGAAATATGGAAAAGAATGACTACTTAATTACACTACCTAAGACTTCTACCAATTTATGAATTGGCCATTGCACTCACTCATAAGCTTACCTATTAACAATATAGGTTTGGAGTGAATTATGCCGGCACCCAAAATAAAAGCAAATCTACCCTGAATGTAATGCTTTCAATTTTAGTAGGTCATATAATGTTCAAATTAGTTACAAGCTAGCTGGGTTAGAACAAAATTCAATCCTTACTCAAAACCTCATAAGTATATCAACTAGTTAGTGGTCTCTAATTATAATCACAAAATTCTTTTCTGAACAACTTACAAAACATAATAATATCAAAACTATTAAATCTTAAGGAACTAAAGGAAAAAGCTTAGTCAAATTTATCTACTATACACACGTCCTTTATTCATATGAAATTATAATAAACTAACTAAATTTTAAGCTCAATAAATATGTTAATATTTTAATTATCTAAAATACATACATAATATATACAATGCATATACATGTTGTGGCATGAGATGAAAATTGTAGTCATTTTCAAAAGTTTTATAACACTTAAACATTGTAGATACATTTTTTAAAATTTATTAGAAACTTTTCATTCAAGTAATATTTTGTAGAACTTCACTTATTACTTATTATTTATTATTAATTGAGCCAATGTCACTAGTTGATGACATAATATATATATATATATATATAAGTTAGTACAAGTGAAATATATAATTTCAAAAACAATGAATATTTATACCAAAAAGTAAGAGCCATTCTCTTATCCTAGTTAATAGCGAGTTCTATTATATGTACAAATATATTTTCATACGAATACAAATATACACTATATCCATTGATACACTTACAAATCTCTCACGTAGTATACATAATACTTAACAATAATACCAAATTCAAAACAATCACCACACTTATAAATGCTTTATATAACTTAAGGATGACAATTTGATTGAATGTCTAAAAAATTAATGATATTGGATAAAAAAAATTATCCAATATCCATAGTTTAATGGATATCGAATAGGTGTGATTTTAAAATTAGATATTTGAAATTGATTTTGATCAATTATAATTTTGAGTATTGAATCTCCTGTATTTGACCAAAAGATACAATTTATAAAAAGTATTATTTTTTGAATGGTTTGTTTACAAATTAAGTACTTAAGAATAATTTTTTATATAATTTTTTAAATAATATTTTTTCATATACTTACTTTGACAAAATACTATTTTTTAAATACTATTTTCAAAAATATGATTTGTAAACTTAATTTAAAAAACTATATTATTTTTGGTTATTATGGATGATTTTAAATATTTGATTTTTGGTTAGTTTTGGATACGAATACCAAACATATAATTTTTTTTTTTTTTTGGATATGGTTAGGATATGAATATTGAATATTTGGTTGAATATAAATACAAATATCTCAAAATTTTTGAATATCCTATCTATTACTTTCCCTAATATAACTTAAAATTACACATTAAGTAAGTAATAAAGTTTGATATTCTAAAAAAATATAAATTTTAAGAATTTTCTTATAAGAGAACAATTTTTTTTTTTCTTGAAACAAAATGCTTATGTCTATACTTTATGTTGATGCATAATGCTTGTAAACATACATATCAAAATTAAATCATATTCACATAATCGTGCATAAATAGTCAATTGCACAATTTCAAAAATAGTGTAAAAATAAACACTTTATCTACTAACATGATTGTAATTCACAAAATCATTCACAAATAAATACTTGCACAATATCAATACTTCTATAATTATCCATTAATTAATATAATTTTCAAACATTGTCAAACTTATACATATGTTTATTGTAATTGTTTTAAAAGTCTAGTACATTTATTTTTTGACATTCACATCTAAGTTGACCTATAAACCTTCATGTTAAACAATGTTGAAATTGAAGGAAAGAGAATAGATTCTTGGTGAGAAGCATTCAAGAGACACAATTAAGCAAATTTAATCCCTAACTAATTTTAGAAGGAACTCAAGATGAAAAACAATCCTATTAAACTCAAAAAATCTTTGTGTATAAGATAAGTTCAAAAGTAATTGATGATTGCCCCCAAAACCTTAGCTTAAAAGGGTGAAATATTTATAATTTTGATGGATTGCTTGAGTGTTGGTTGGACATTAATATTTATAATTTTGATGGATTGCTTGAGTGTTGGTTGGACATTAATATTTATAATTTTGATGGATTGCTCGAGTGTTAGTTGGACATTCTCTGAGCATCATGCTTCTAGCCCTTGACCACTTGAGTATTAGGTTGGCGCTCAACTATTGACTTGGCATATGCATTATTCATGATACTGTTCATTATTCATTAACAATGTTCACCACTCGAGCTTCATGGTAGTGCTCTCTTGGCACTTAGCCACCATTTATGCACTTAGCATTGTTCACAATCAGTTTTCATTTGTACAATACTGTTCATATGCACAAGTTACCAAAGAAAATGTGCCACAAATTTAACAATAAGATTACATAAAATATTGACCCCCTAACTTCTAATAACACATAACATTCAGTATTTATATATAACTATATACTTAAGAAACATAAGTGTTACACTAAGTGAATTATTTCATAATTTGAGGGTTAGACTAAAAGAGAAGAATAAGACTAAAGTACTCTCCTACTATAGTTATATTTTTTTTTCTTATCCTGTACTTTTTTGATCTTAGGTTTGGAGATGCATTTAGTGATGCTTGCAATGATTATTTAGAATGTGATGTGGATTTGAATTTTTGTTCTTTTATTGGAAGCAAAAATTTGAAGTAACCCATTGTCAATTCTTTTAATGCTTTGTGACCTAAACTGCAAGAAAATCATAGGTTAAGATGAAGGTTTCTTGGGAAAAGTCATGAATTGACAAAAGTTAAAAAGTGCTAATAGAGATGAAATATCCAATGAATATTTCCCAACTACGAACACTCATAAGAACATTTTAATGTCATTTTTAAATTTATTTGATTAATTGTTAATAACAAAAGAAGTACTAAAAAGAGAAAAATTAGTCAATTAACGGTCAAATATAACCATTTTACTATTAAGTGATATTTTTGGTTAATTTTCAAAAAAATTATGTTCATGTATGATTTTGCTAAATTTTAAGGTAGCTATATGAAAATACCCTTTTATGAATATCACAACTGAGATTGTGTGATGAAAACATCATTGAAGATGATATGCTAAAAGGTAAATTCTTTATTTTTATACCATTAATTTAGGACTACTGCAATAATTTTGTGAGCATACATTTTAAATTATTTGAAACAATTTTATGTCTTTTGCTTACTATGAATCATGTCTATTTATTCTTTTTATCGTTTCAAAAAATGAATGTAAACAAGCATTTTAAAACAGTAATTTAAATTAGCATGTTCAAAATGGTAAAAAAGGCACACTATTGCTAAGGTTATGGCCATAAATCTTTTCAATGATAAAATTCGAAGATATATAGAACCACTAAAGTGGAATTTTAGAAGTGTGACAACCTTTTTCATTATTGTGGTATGAAATTCCAGTTATCACATACTATTGTACATAAAACATTTAGTATAACCATGTTCGACACCTTAAAAAGTGAAAAGAAACAATGGTGAAACAATTTTTTTTTTTCAAAATAATAAAAATCTAGTAAATCTTCTTTATTTTGATTTTTATAATTAAAGAAATGGTAATTGTTCAGAATTACAATTTAGTTATTACCTTTTCTATATATATTTTTATCTTAACTGTTTTTGTTATTATTTTAAATATATTTATGTTTTATGTTTTACTAATCACTAGTATAAAGTTCTTCTTTAATGAAAGGATATGGATATATATTTAAATGATAGTGACATTGTGCATATCAATCTTCAAGATAAGAAATATTTCTTAAAACTCACAAATATTGGAGTTAAATTAACCATATAAGGTCTTGTAAACTTGAATGAAAGTTTTAAAAAAGCCGTAATTTTGTTATTTTTGCACGAGCCAATGCTTAGCCCTGTCTTGGCAAAATTCTATTTGATCAAAAGTATAACAATTTTTTGGCACAAAATGAGCCAACATAAAATTTGAACATAATAAACTCCTATTTTGACCATTTCTCAAGAAAAATCAACATCAAAATCTTTCATAAGCATAGACCAAAAACACAAATTTTATCAACTACCAAAACAAATTTCTTATAAGATAGACCCTTACAAAGGATAATAAATCCTAAAACTATTGAACCATGTGGTTTCAAAAAGTGAAAAGCAGTATTTGTTGCTTGAAACTCAAAATATCAAGTGAACACATAGGATAATAAAGTACTACTAAAATCAAAGTGTAGTAATGAAAAGAAAGAATGGAATAAACATAAACATAAACAATTATCATAACCAATAATTATCCTTATCCTATAAGCTTGGAATAAGCATAACAAGAAACAAAAATATGAGCTATGCTTGCTAAACTCCCCAAAAAGCTAAGCTTATTAGGCCTTTTTAAGTCTAAGCTCACTAGGCTTTCCCTCACTCTTATATTTATTACTAAAAGACAATAGGATCAAAAAGACCTGAGTTAACCTCGATGACCAGCATGCCTTCATCATAAGCATCTATGCTCGAGAAATAAATTAAAAAATTCAAGTCAACCAATAGTGAAAAAAAATAAACAAGCTAACAAAAGGCAAAAATAATTAACAGACCATTTAAAGGACAAAAAAAAAAAAAAAATCTTTTTACATAAGAGTACGTGAAAAAATATAATAAAACTTAAATCAAGTAAACATTAATACTATAAACACAATGTATCTACAATGAGTTTTATCTCTAACAAGCATATAACATAGTGAGTCAAACACAAGTGATAACTAGTAATAAAAACATGGCTTAAGGTCAAGAAATTATAAGTAGGATGAATCTATATAAAACCACTAGTTGAACAATTAGAATATAGTGAAAAAAGTCAAATCTAATGCTTTTAGGACTTGAGAAAGACACAACTTTATTGCTTATATTATTTTTCTTCCCTTAAAGTAGAGATCGCACATTTTGACTTTTACTACCTTCAAAATATGAACTTTGTAATAAGGAATATTTATCTTAGTTGAAATATTAACCTAGGGCATAAGGCTTTTCATAAAGATGTACACTGAACAAAGATTAACTCAATTACCATGAAATATTGTTTCGAACTATGATTGCATACCCAAACATCATAAATGCAATTAAATCTAAGTGTTAATTCTAATGTGTATACCAATCAAAGATATAAATCATGTGCATATAACAAATTTGGACACATGTTGAATAGAGATATCAAACACACATACAAAAGACATTAGAAACATGGATAGAAAATACTGATATTTTAGTTATCTTAAGACAGTGGTCAAAGATCAGTTTCCATACAAAAATCAAAAGATAACAAACAAAAGATTTAATTTATTTTATATGAAAGAAAACAAGTGTTGAAAACAAACTAATAACAAGTGAAACACAAAGAAGAAAACTAACAAAAACACAAAACATTAAAGGATAAAGAATAAAGAGAAAAATAACTTAAAAAAAAAAAACCTATTCAAAAGATTTGAACAAATAAAATCACTATCTCTTGTGCTCTTATGGGTGGTGGTAACCTTATTCAAGTAAGCAAACCTATTACTAATCATCTTATTTTGCTAGGCCAAATCTATCATTTGACAAGCAAAACTATTTTAATAAAACTTATACCTAAGTACTACAAAGACCTTCTTATTCCTTTTAAACTCAACACAAGTTAGTTTTATGTGGCTTATCTTACTACATTCATAACAACTGGGCATAAGTTTAGGTATGTGATTAACATTTAAAGGTTTATCATTTTTCTTAAACACTAACAGATGGCTTAAAAAATAAGGAAAATTTGTACCTTTAGGCTCAATTTTGTTAACCTTAGTAACCACTACCTTAGAAGTAACTAAGGTTTATTTGGAGTTAGTCATAAAAAGTCTGACTTTCTTTTACTACATATATTCTGGCCTATATTAAGCATATCAAACTTTTTAATGGCATTAAAGAATTTAGCTAGTTGTGACTTAACATTCTTTAACTTATAAAATAAGGCTTCAACTTCATTTTCTATAACACTATTGTGTTATTTCAAATTGGAAACTTGTTTAACATGCACCCTTAGTTTTATTATAAGTTTATCCTTTTCTACTTCAAAAACATTGAGTTTTTTTAAAACAATCTTATTTACTTTTTTAAACTTTAAGCTTTTTCTATAAAGTTTGTCAAAGGCTACTATGATGTTTTCCTAATCATCAAAAATATCATCTTAAAAGTACATAGACTTAAATTTCACAGAAGAAACAAAAGTTGGTAATTTCATAGGAATAAAATTCATAATTTTCATCTTTATTATAGTCGTCATCACTAAGATAAGTATTTATGGCCTTTTTACTCTTTTAGAATTTAGGACACTAAGATCAGATGTGTTTAAATTCCTTACATTTGTGACATTGAACATCTTGAGAGATTTTCTTATTCTTTCTTTTCCCTTTAGGAAAAAAATCTTCCTTTTTCCTAAAGGATTTTGATCCTGAGTAGAATCTTCTCTCTTAGATTTAAAAAACTCTATAAATTTCTTGGTAAACAAAGTCATCTTCTCATTGTCCACTTATTCATCGTCATATTCTCTTTCAACTTTTTTCTTAATAAACTTGAGGGCTATAGACTCAAGGTTTTTTCTTTTCTTTTCTTTTTTTTTTTTAAGTTTAGGAAAACTTAATTCATAGGTTTGTAAGAAATTTAGTACTTTTTTTTATCTTAACTAAATTTATATAATTTCTTTCTTTTATAGCAATGACCTTAAGACAACATTTTAAACAAACTTTTAAGGACCTTCCTAATCACTCAAGTTTTAAGTTAAAGTTAAAGTTTACTATGCCATTTAATTCAACATTAAACTCATTAAAAGTTTTTTCCTCTCATTATAATCTCCTTAAACCTAGAGGTTATTATTTGAAGTTGTAATTTTTTAGCAATTTATGTATATTTATAGGTAGTCACAAGAGCCTCCTTGGCAACTTTGTAATTGATATTTCTTAAAACTTTTCAAAAGATATTTCCATAAAGACAATATTAAAATCTTTGCTATTAAAATTAGAGTCCAACAAGTTATTTTTTTTTTAAAAGATTGAAGTCTTTAAGAATAAACACTAACTCAATTGTGACAGAGGGTGGATTTTAAGCTCTTTGGAAGATATTCAAACACTTTCATCAATAGTTTTGTAAAAGACTATCTTTCTTACTTTTAATACAAATTGGTCCCATTGAAGAATGAAAGAACATACAAACCATGAAAAAAAGTAAATAGATAAATTAATTGAAAACAACAACAAATTAAAACACATTAAAATATATAAAGACATTAATAAATAAATAAAGAAATCTATAGAAGCAAAAATGATAAATAAAATTTTAAAGTATTAGGAAAAAGAAAAATATAATTAAGATTTTTTATCAAAAGGACTTTACATGATAAAAATCTTCTAGATAGATACAAGAGTCACCATAATATTCTACTAGTAAAGAAGAATTATCAATGATTTAATACGAGAATTATTGACATTCAAATCTAACTATCCTAACAAGTTACCTATTTCAAGTAGTTCCATCATTGAAGGAATGATTTATGGAATGGCATGCATCAAACAACAAACTTGAACCAGCAAGTATTTTGACAAACACATGGTGTGCCATAATAACATATATTATATGTATGCAAAATTTTCACCAAAGGATGGGTTTATTTCATACATAAATACTTGAGTAATGAAGAAATACCTTCAATATTATGAAAATTTTATACTTTACACCAACCAAAGTAAGAGAGAGAGTAGCCAAATATAGGAAGTTTATGCCAATTATTTCTCATCAAATTTGGTAAAGTAAGTTTATATTTATACTTAAACATATCTATACCTTTTTAAAATTGCCCTTACTTTTTAATAAAGGACAAATATTTGGCATGAACAAAATGGTTATCATCTAATAATTGTCATTTTGTGTATTTTAATCTTTATACTTAAATATAAAAAATTTACTTAACTATTAAATAAATATAATTAAGTATAAATTTAAGGGTTTAAGTGTAATTATTCAATAATTATATATTTACATTAGGTCCTTTGCTAATTCATATTATCAATTTAACAATATAATTTATATTAAATTACATTATAATGTAAAGTTATGAAAATTTTTCAAACACTTTAAAGAATTATAGATATATATAACTTATATACATATATTTATTTCAACCTATATATTATCTTAAATGTGTTAACCTTTTTATCTATAATATTTTCTCTCTCGAATATTTCTTAATGCTTTTGGTTATTGGTGTGACCATGAGAAATTTTATTCACCATGGAATTTTATATAAACTTTGATAATTTTTTAAGGGTAAAGGAATATATTTTAAAGAAGCTTGGTAGTCAAAATCACACCTTGAAAAATTAGGTATTGGGCCGACTTAAAATGTTCACTCGTGCAACTTACTAGCACTAGTTTTGCAAATACACCAATCTAATGTTTGTTTGAGTGGCTACCCAGCACTAGGTTGGCAAATACTTATGTTTAACTATTGAAATCCTTTCACGTTTTCCCTCGAGCTAATGCTTGGCATTATCTTTTTCAAATTTTAGTTTGATAAAAAACTAAACTTTATTGACACAAAATAAGCTAAAATAAAATGTAAACTTAATAAAGTATTAAAGAAATTAGTTGACTATTTAATTAAGAGAATCGATAAATCATTATGAGTTTTCTAAAAGTAAGTAGATTAACAAAACTCTAACTCTTGAATTTAGTGTTAGTGTTTGAATCAAACCATTTTTTTTTTCCTAAATATTAAGTACCAAGAATTGTATGCAATATTGTTAATACTTTATATAATACACATAACTATAATCAATTATGAAACACTTCATGCTCTAATTTATGATAAGTTAAGTTTTATACAATTAACTATAAGACATTTTGTATTTTGACTTTTGATAAATTAAAGGTTGTAGTCATCACTAACTCATATTTTAAAATTGATGTAGCATAAATGTAATTCTAATCTTATACAATTTTTAACTTTTTAATAAAATTAGTCTCCTTTCTTTTTAAATATTTTTTCTTGTAAATTTGACAATCCTTTTCCTAGTGGCTTATCACTCCTTATGAATAAGCACGATAGGGAATCTAACTAATTAATTTAAACTTTTAATTGAGTTAAATAAGACAATTGCTAAGTCAGATAAGCCACCTTAACAGCCTGGAGCTTACTAGTCTTGTTACTATAAGCCAAACATTTCATCCTTGCACACCAAGTAGCCTTGTTCTCATTCTTCTTGTCACATGAGGAAGATCCCTTTAAGCCCAAACCATAAGCCACTTGTAGTTCAACCATTATTGAACCCTTGCATCATTGCTTCCTACATATAACAAAAGCAATATATGAATAATTGTCTTCTATTATATGTTCATATATGTATTTATAGTTATAAATTCCTAGGGTTTTTAGCATAATTCCTTAGTATATAAAGATGAAATATTCTTTATTGAGCTAAAAAAGGCAATACAAAAGTTTAAGTTTTTATTTCCATAACTTGCCGGCTATAAGTATCAAACATTTCTTTATTTTGTTACATATTTTACTTGACATTAGAGCCATTCAATGATATATATACTGCTAGAAATAACATAAATCAAAACTAGCATTCGCCTAACAACCTTTCCTTTAGTGCACCAATCAAGTTGGATAGGTACAACTACCTAGTTTAGAAGACATAAGTTTTTTCAACCATAAAAGAGAATAACCTTAAGGGTTATATTGAGAATACTAAGGGAATGCTAGCAAGATTCATCTCCGCCACAGATGAGAAGCAAAATGTTAAGAACACTAGTAATCTAACATTTCATTAATAGAAAAAGTAAGACCAACTCTCACTAAATTGGCTACTCTTTACCATAAATGAGAATGTTCTCATCTTTTGTACTAATTGTGTGACATCAAAGGAATTATGGGAAGCTATTTCAAGGATTTATTCTTTACAAAACCATGCCAGAACCATCCAACTCAAGCACTAGTTACAAACCATTAAGAAGTGGTCATGACCATTAGTGATTACATCTCGAAAATAAGTAGTAATTCAAATGTTGTGGCTATCATAAATAAGAGTTTATGAAAAGAAGTTCTAGTTGAACATATCTTGAATGAATTTGATTCTAAATATGATACAATTATGGTAAATATCTCCTCTAGAATTTACCTGCTAACCTTCAAGGATGACTTTATAACTTCTCATTTTGAAAACAAACTTGAGCATAATAACCTTTCAGACAACATCAAGAATGAAACATACCTTATTATAAATAGTAACATTTAGAACCAATAAAAAATAAATAACTTAGCAAATAATCAAAGAGGCTAAAACCAAGGTTCTCAAGCTAATAGGGGTGGAAATAAAAGTAAAGGAAAAGGAATGACTAAGCAGGGAAGAAACTAGCCCAAGCTAACATACTACTGCATGTTACTACAGATTTGATTAAGATTTCAAGCCCAAAAATGCCAATAATCAAGTTCAATCTTTTACCCACATTTTAACTCAAGAACTAAGAGGTGAAGGAGGCTGGTATCTTAACAATGGAGTCATCAACAATGCCATAAGTTTGCTGTAGTACTTGTCTATAAAGAGTGAGTACAAAAGTAGGCATAAATTAATTATTGATGATGAAAATAAACTTGATTTTTTACACATAAAACGTAATAAATTGCATGCTAGAAATAAAGAAATCCTTGAAAATGAAGCATATTCTTTATGTTCCCCATATTACAAAAAATCTCCTTAGGATTTCATAGCTTACAAATGATAAAGCTTTAACTGTTGAATTAAATGAACTTAAGTGTGTTGTGAAGCATAAAAATAGGAACATGTTGCTGCAATGGGTGGCAAAGGATAGGTTATATCTGTTGAAGAGTATAAAAGGAAGTGAAGACAATAACCTAGGAAGAAGAGTCATAAATTAGAGTGCATGCTATTTACCCTTTCTTTTTATGCTTAGTTAATTCTGGCTTTCTAGGAAGTTTAGAGCTAGTTAGTTTATATCTACTTAGATTTGTTAATATCAAGTTTGCAAGACTTACAAATACTTTAGATGTATTCCATAAGAAGCTTGGTCACCCAAACAATCAAATTCTCATGAAAATCATGTTATCTTGTAAGAATTTCAAGTATATCAATAAAAATCAATTTACTTAGTTTTATGAAGCATGCTAATATGGTAAAAACTATAGACTTCCACTCAAATCCAACCAAAGCAAGACACTTAGGCCATTAAAAATTGTTTACTCAAACTTATGAGGTTTAGTTTTTACCTCTTTAGGCAATAACTTCAAATTTTGCATGAGATAGTTAATGATCACACCACATTCACTTAGAACTTCCAATTGCACAACAAAAGTCAAGCATACTAAAAAATTTTGAATTTTAAAACTCAAATTGAAAGCTAATTGAATAAGAAAAAAATTATTTTACAAATTGATATGGGTTTATATTCAAACCATTATAACCAATTTTAAAAGAATTAAGTGTAATCACTAGGCATTCTTATCTATACATATCAATTTAAAATACAATTGTAAAAATGAAGTATAGGCACATAACATAAATTGCATAAATTGGATTGACATTCTTAGCTTAAGCCTACTCACCTTTGAGTGAAAATCTGGTATGATGCATTTGAAACATTTACCTATTTGATTAACAGATTATCTACTACAATATATCTACCAATCACCTTTTGAGAAATTATTTCATATACTACATGGTTATACTTTTCTGAGAACTTTTAAGTGTACTTATTATCCTTTTCTAAGGCCATATACCTAGCACAAACTAAATATCCATACCGCCATATGCCCCTTTATAGGACATAGACTAAGCCATAAAGGTTATAAGTGTCTAGATAAAATAGGAAAAGTCTTTATTATTAGGCATGTCACCTTTAATGAATAAGACTTTCCTTTTGACGTATCCTTTCTAAACATAGAAAAAAATCAACTGTCAAACAAGTCAACCGTATTAGATTATCACCTCTATTTTTAGTCCTATTGTCCTCACTTGTAGGGAATGAAGTAAACATGCTACCATCTAAGGCCACTTCCTTAGTAACATTATCAAGCTTTGACTCTTGATTGCACGCACAAGAATTTCAACATCATGAAATAAAAAACTAGGAGATGTATGATGAAACACTAGAAATAAAACTTGAAACAAACACATTAGTTTTTTCTTAAAACCAAAACTTAAACACACATCCCATGATAACCAAGTTAAAGGATGGGATCTTCAAACCAGACTTTAATACATTGAGGCAAAGTAGAATTTTGATTAGTTTGTACCAGAAATAATAGTAAAGGCAATAAAGAACAAGTACTAGAAATAAGAAATGTTAGAATAATACAAAACACTTTTAAAAAACAAGACTGGAAACTTAGTTTCAACAAAACCAAACATGAAGATAATAGTTAACAAGTGAGTTTTCAAGTTGAATTTATTTCAAATAGAATAGTGGCGAGGCACGAGGCCATACTTGTTGCTAAATGCTTTTACTAAACTGCTGAAATCGATTTCACTAAGACATTCAATCCAGTAGTTAGATCTTCAACTGTAAGAGTAGTAGTGAGCTTAGTAGTGCATTATAATCTAGACATCAAACAAGTTGATGTTAATAATGCATTTTTAAATAGGAGCATAAGAGAAGATGTCTACATATAGTAAGTAAAAGGCTTTGAAGTCTTTACAAAATTAGGGAATGTTTGAAAGTTAAACAGAGGCCCTCTTTATTAAAGTAGGTACCAAGGGCCTAGTATGAAAAGTTTAGATTTGCTTTTGTGAGTTTAGGTTTTTAGAATTTGAAGATATATATCTCTTTATTCTTCTTGTTAAGTAAAGATGAAATTTTCATTCTAGTTGTTTATGTGAATAACATTCTTATAACTAGAAATCAAGTAATTAAGGAGATAATTGAAAAGCTAAATAGAACCTTTCCCTTGAGGGTCTTGGGCTCTCTTAGTTAATTTCTAAGAATTGAAGTAAAGATAGGTAATTAAGGGATGCACTTATGCCCAACCTAGTACTTTTAAGATCTCTTGAAGAAAATTGGTATGCAAGATTGCAAGGATATGCCTACTCTCACAAGTAAAAGTGAAAAATTCACAAAACATTCTAGGAATGAATTCTTAGACAAAGCACTATATAAAGGTCTTATCAATATCTTGCAATATGCAACTCTAATAAGGCCAAAGATGACTTACAATGTGAACAAATTAGTACAATTTTAAGAGTGTCCTAAACATCATCACTGGATAGGATACAAAAGGATACTATGATATCTCAAATGGACACAAGATCATGGACTATACTACTCAATAAAATGAAGAATGAATCTGGTAGCTTTTGTGGATGTTAATTGGGTAGGGGATTCAATTGATAAAAGATCAATGGAGGATTTGAAATTTTTTTAACATAAAACTTAGTTAGTTGGAGCTCTAAAATGTAGAAGATAATGTTAAGATCAAGTATTGAATCATAATATCGATCCTTAACAAAAAAAAAACTAAGGTATCATGATTGAACTCCTTGTTCACTAAATTTAACATGAAACTAGAGTAAAAAATAATAATATAGTGTGACAACTCAGGTGCCATTCAATTGGTAGTAAATTTTGTCTTCTATGAAGATCAAACATATTGAGATTGATGTTCATTTCATAAGAGAAAGAGTAGCAAGAAGAGAGGTAGAGATTAGATACATAACTACAAAAGATGAAGTAATTGATGTTCTTACCAAACCTCTATCAAGTGAGAGATTTGTTTTTCTGAAGAGCAAATTTAGTGCTTTAACAAACAGTAATGTTTGAGAGGGGGATTTAAACAAGACAATTGCCAAGTCAAACAAGCCACTTTAATAACGTGGACCCCACCAGCATGCCATAGTAAGCCAAGACCTTTCCTCCTTGCAAACCAAGTAGCTTTGTCCTCATTCTTTTTATTCTACAAGCAAGACCCTTCCCCTCTGAGCCAGGACCGCAAGCCACCTGCAGTCCAGCCATCACGAGACGCTTGCATTATTGCCTATATATATATAATTACAGATATAAATTCCTAGGGTTTCTAACACAATTCCTCAATAGATAAAGATGTAATACCCTTCGTTAAAAGCTAGGAAAGGCAATACAAAGTTTCAGTTTTTAGTCCCATAACCTGTTGATTGCAAGTATCAAATTTTTTTTCATTTTCTTACATATGTTACTGATTGGAGATTCAAATAAAAGACCATGAGATCAAACCTTCTTTAATATCATCTGGGAAAATCACTCGACTTAAAAAATTAAAAGTAAGGATTGAAATTTTATATTTAGGTATCTTAACATCATGTTATTTAATTAATGGCATTTCAACTTGAAATATTATTTTATAGTATTTCTATTATCATGTTGTGTAGCATTACCATATCACTTATTTCACCGTTTAATTATTCACACAAAAATGTCATATCTATTAAGTGTAAGCACCCTGGATCAAAACAAATTTTTGAATGTTACTGAAATTTATTATAAGTTATTAAACAGAAATTAATTTGGTTACCTTTATAGATTCCAATTGGTAAAATAGGACAGTTGTATAATGACTAGCTGTATCAAAATCTCCTTTTGAGGGTTGCTAAGATGGGGAAGATCTCATGTCATCCATGGCCATGAACAGAAACAAGCATAAAAATGTCTCGGTTAAGTACAAGTCAATAAAAGTGATAATTAGGCTTTGGGTCAGTGCATAATTGAATGTTTTTGTGGTCCTCAAATCGTTGCTATTATTAATTATCACTTACCCTGACTCTACCCATTAATGGAGTTATGCTTACTGCCCAACAAAACTACAGAAATGGTTTTTTCTTTTCACCGGTATTTTGAAACACAGTATGATTTTGTTCTCGTCTACAACTACTGACGTGTCTCCTGTTGATTTGTCAAACATGTAATCGTCAGGGTTTCTTCGAGATTTCTTTGGATTGTCTACTCTTGGCTCTTGTCCTACAAACAGAGTACTGGATCGTACGCGACCTTTAAGACGGGCGGCGGCCGCACTCGGCTAGTACAGTAGGAAGCATTATACAAATTAGGAATTTTTTTTTTCCCATAATTTTCTTTTAAATTGCTGCTAATACCATTATTTCTTTTAGAAATAATATTTGTTTGATTTATGAAAATATTTCTTAATAAAAAATGATCCAGTTAAAAGAATATTGAGTAATTTACGCAAAGACCACTTTTTTATTATTATTTTTTAAATCAATCTTGACTAAACAAGAAAAATTTAGTAAACAACAAAAAAAAGGGTACACCTACTGAGAGTCTTTGATTTTTCTAAGAATCCATTAATTCACTTATATTTTTAAGACCTTTCATATCAGAATTTAAAAAGATAGTGCTAATTATTTTATAATAGAATAGTTAAATTGCATAATATTTTAAATATATTTTTGTCTAAAGGAAAAAAAAGTACATGAAAATTTGACCCAAAGAATGGTGGCTACCTTTGCCCAGTATAGAATATGTAAATTTCGATATTCTGCTCCTTCCAAACTATACTCCATCTTTATCATGTTACTCAGCTCGTTTACTCATCTCTCCTCCAACTCCCACTCCCACTTCTCAATTAAGTTCCTATACTTCATTATTAACGTAGCAACAAAACATTGAGCAACATTTGGAAGGTGAAAATTCAATATTTCACTTAATCAGGGCCGCTGATCTGGTCATCTTTTCTATGATGAGATATGAACAATGATTCAACTCATAGTTGCCGTTTGATGTATCCATAGTTTAGCATATATGAACGCAATGGAGTAATGTTCTGCTTAAAAACTATTCATAATTTTTTTTTAATACAAGTAAACAAGTAATAATTTAATAAAAGAGTTCAAATATTAAATTTTGATGAGAAATAACATAACCCAAAATTTGAGTTTTAACAGTAATGCTATTAAGAGATTTAAAGCACTTAATCAAGCTCTCTCTCCGCTCTCTCTGAGTTGGCATTTTCTTAATTTAACTTTTTCAAATGTTGAATTGAAAGTATTAAATATTATTTATTAATTTTAAATTTTAATTAATCAATTATCTAAAATTATATCACTATTTTTAGTTAAAATATTTAAGTTATTGAAACTGATTTTATATTATGCGTCCCCATGGACACAAACAGTGGATGTGCTCCAAGATATGCACGTATGTATACGATGCCATGTGTAGGGGACAGCCATCAAAACACCAATGGAAGGTGAAGTGTCCATATCCAATTCGACGTTTCAAAGTGACCATTTCCAATATAATAGTGCCACGTGTATGGAGACCAACTAGTTGATATGACATGTCAACAGAGGGAGGTGGGCCATATGATTTTCCGGGAGCATAATCACCATTTTTATGTCTTGCTGACATTTCAATTCATTCGTGTTATCAATATTATGTATTATATATGACATGTAAAGCTAATATAAAAGTAAGTTATATGGTTAGAGGAAGGTTATCAAACCCTAAAATCAACGTCTTAATGATTCCAATTGACTAAACCTCCAACTTGCTTGCTTTTCTTCACCAAACCACGAATGTTATGTTAGCTATTGCTATTGCTAGATGCATATTCCAAGGCATTGAAATCTTGGGAAAACTGAAACTTAATTTGAAAATCAAACCAAAATCTTCTTCTTTAGATTAAAAGAGCTATTGGATAACTCGAAGTGATTATGAGGCTTTAGGCTTTGCTTAATTGTTTGTTTTTGTAGCCCTTTCAAAATTCAAGATAGGGTTACATTCACCCGGAAGAAAAACGAGCAAAAAAGAAGATAAGACAAGGAAATTGAAAGAAAGAAATACGAGGTTAGATTCTTGCCCTTTGTAAAATTAATTTTTGGTGATGCAAAACTTCAGCGTCGATCAGTTTTTCGGGGATGGATATTGGAGTAGTAGTTCAAGTATTTTGCAGAAAGTTGTAAATATCACATCAAGAATTGAACATGTTCTTCCGGAGGGTGGTTGCAGATTCAGTTGGTGGTAGTTAATGACCAGAATTAACCACTTCAACTCCAGAAATTACCATCCAGCTGCATGGAATTCGGTATCTTTCAAGATAATCAATGACAATATTTGCTGGATATCTGTGTGGAATCAAATAATATCAAAGGTTTTTCCGATGAAATCAAGGCAAAAGTTGCTCAGACGATATTATTTATACAGTTCTTAAGATTCGCACATTGTACGACCCATCGAAGCATTACTATTACAGCAAGGTGCAACAACAGCAAAGCCCAAAACAGAAAATCCTGTACAAATAAAAAAAAAAAAGAGCCACTCATACACGCATTACATTTTGCAGTCTTGCATTTGACGTTTCCATTCGAGACATTTAGATTTATTAGTTTTAGTTTTTTTTTTTTCTTGGAATTTTTATTTTTATTTTTAGTAGTGGAGGAAAAGTGTAATTATTGATATATAAGATAGATTAAGGGAATTTCCAAAGGTTCTGATAATCTCCGGTACTATCATAGGCATCATCATCCCCAGCAATGTCTAAACGAGGAGGGCTAAGAAGCATCCCTTCAGCCATATTCACCAAAAGATTAGGCATATCAAAGATTAAATCTTCATCCATAAATTCATGAACCATTTGTTTCTGTGGCTCCATGAAATTAGTCATAGCTTCATCACTCTCAATCCCAGACAGAGCATCCCTTGCAGCCCCTAAAGCAGCCGCGGCAGAGGCTGCGGCCGCCTGTATATCACGCGGAGAGGAAGAAGCAGGCACAGGCAAAGAAGCAGCCGAATTCGGGAAATTAAGCTCAGCTTCTTGGCCTTTTAGGGCACGTGCCGCCACATCATAAGCAATAGCAGCCATTTCAGGCGTAGGAAATGTCCCCAGCCAAATCCTAGTAGGTTTTCTCGGCTCCCTGATTTCAGACACCCATTTGCCGCTACTCCGGCGCCTCACTCCTCGATAAGTGGGGTGTCGAGCTGGAGCCCCAGGTCCCTTTGCACCAGCAGTAGAAGCATTGCTGCCACTGCTGCTAGGGTTTGTACTTTTACTGGGTTTAGAGTAATGCATAGTGTTTCTAGGGTTAATGGCGGGAAGA
>CP135545.1:4902853-4935501 GCA_032402905.1 Khaya senegalensis | reverse complement strand
AATTATTTTCGTTACTATAAAAATTATTATTATGTTTATATATAATTTTTTATAATAATAATGCAAACAATTTTTAATTCAAAAATACTAAGATTATAAATTCTCATATAAATTGATGTGTTTAATTTTTTTATTAAGTTTTATTACTACAATTAGTGAGTGTAATATTTTTGGCGTTTATGCTTCAATGTCACGATTTAATGCCTGCAAGCTAGTTCGGCCTAAACAAGTTTGCACAAAGAAAAACAATCGAAAAGTATTTTAGTTACTAATTTAGATGGACATGAGCTAAACTAAATAGACACTGGTTAACTTATGATGTTCTTTTATGGATATCACACCTAGTAAATAATAGCACACTCAATTTAATTTGGGAGAAAATTAAACAAACAAACTCAGTATAAAAGCAAATGAATAAAATTAACGACTACTTTCCTTTAAAATTTAAGAACTTGGAAGCAGTTGAAATGCCTATCATTCTTGTGTTTGACTTAACTAGAAGTAAATTGTGATGCAGGCAAAGTATCTTATGATATGCTTTTTCTACATTCTTATAAGTAATGTCTTTTTATTTTGTTGTATATATTGTCCTATTGCTAAATGACATTGATTTCCAAAGTGCTGGTCCCATTATGTTACCAAAAATGATCTTTTACATCAAACAAAAATATGGAGAGAAATGGACAAAACTGTTGCAATAACTAAAGTGAAACACTTCCAATCAAATTTGTAGCATAATTATCATCACATATCATCATCACTAATTGTAAATTTATAAACCAGACACATGAATCAAAAGGCATTTCACATATTCATGCTTTTATATATACTTTATTTTCTATATAATTATTTGGGTTCAACATTTTGGGGTTCATATTTTAAGTCCCGGAATTTTTCTCTTATAGAGCCAGAAAAGGTGTTTTCTCAAATACAAAAGAAATTATGAATTTGGCCATAGTTGCCTGCCTTCCGCTGATACAAAAGCACTTTTATTATAAATGCCCTTAAGCTGAAAGTTCTTCTCCTTTAGAAGTCACGGGAGCACGTCTAATGCAGCATTTTGCAATATCTAGGGCATAATTTGCTGTGCATGATTTCGCTCTTTACCTGCTAGTTAGAGAGAACCAAGTCACCACCAACCTTCAAGACCATACCAACCTCTAACCAAATAAAATACCAAAATATTATTTATTTATTATGACAATAATAACTGAATTGCAAAATCTCCGAATAAAAAGCACGAAGCTGTTATCCTTTCTAATTTGGGGGAAGTGGAAACAAGAAAACAACTCCCACCTTTTGAAAGTCTTACCGCTTATATCTATAACTTTTGCGCTTTTATATTTTAGAATTATTGTTCATTAAAACTCCCACTAGCTTTGTACCTCATGTCATGTGAAATTTGAAAGAATTCATATTTAAATTTTAAACACATTAAAATAAACTTGAGAATTGTTTCAAATTGCTGACGATCTCATTTAAAACTTGCCCTACATCAAAATTACTATGCTATAAATATTTATCCAAAGTAAAAATTGCTGCTGAATGTTAGATTAAAACTGGATTTCAGTAATCTCCTAATCATGCGTGGTAGAAAATTGACGCTGGAATCTATGTACAGAACATTTTAGGTCTAGTCTCTGGAATCACGTTAAGAATAAATCTGCTGCCTGCTCTGAATTATTGCAAGTGGAGGTCACGCTTATTTGATAGAGACTTGGATTAGGAGATCTGATAGCGTAACAGAATTTTGATGCAAATACTTTAGCCGTGTTGCGCCTCGCGGAGCTGCCGCTGCCGCGTTGTGCCGTGTGATTAGAGCGATGTAACTTACAAATTAAATCTACATTGCTCCACTTCTTTGTGCAACAGTATTTATCAAGTACCGACTTGCTATAACAGTAAAATATAGGTACTGTACTTTTACTAAGAGATGACTTTTGTAGGAATAGCAATGATGCTATTATTGAAGCTTAAATCCAATAGTTTGGTTACTTGCCTTTAAATATAAATTTTTAACTTATCCATTAATATCTATCATTGTTGACACTGTGTCCTTAGCGAAGACGAATTTCGGATACGTTATAAGTTTTGATTTCTCCAAATAATTAAACAAATGTGTATTATGTTATAAAACCCAAAAGCAAAATCATGATGAACTACCCCAAAGAGAATAATATTTTAATTTATTATTGGTGTGGACAATATGTGAATTTTGATTTTGCTTTTATCTAAATATTAGAGGTCATTTGTTAAAGCAAACAACTTCGTATTTGTGTTCAAATCATATCAATTAAGATTAAAAAAAAAATAAAATTGGTAGCTACTTAGGATAGCATGAAAGCCCTTTTTGTCAAAATAATATGAACACAAAATCAAAAATATGAGCAGAAAGATCCAACAAACAAAATTAGCAAAATGCTACAGTTACGTTAATTAAAAATCTATGAGACTGTTTCTTGGAATATTTTAAATGGTTTCATTTTTATCATGAAAACCAATGGAAGAATCAGCATAGCAAAGGAATTAAGACGAATTTTAAAACTCATTTGATGCTCTTGTTTGAAGATCTCTTAGAAGTAGAATGTCTTTACTTCAAAGCTCGTCTTCATAAAAGTGGATGGGCTCTTTGAAATTGCTTACGATTAGCAGCAGATTAAAAATCAATTAACAATACACAATCAACATATCTGTCGAACCATTCGCCACAGACCAACCCAACTTTTTTACGCTGCTCAAGTTACTTACACTTCTTTAATTGGGGTTTCCAATATGAAGCTTAATTCCTCTCCAACAAACATTTAGGTTTGTTACGGAACATAAATAATGACATGTTTGTATTTAATGTTACTTGCATAAATTAGGAATTAGGAAAATTAATCAATAAAATATGATTTTTAACTTAAATCACTAAAAAGAATAAAAAAAAAAAGTATATGCAATATATGCAAGGCGAGAGATAATCTTACTTCTCTAATTGATTTACGACCACCAAATTTGAAGAGTATAGTTGCAATCTTTTCCGTAGTCCTCTTCAAACATCTAACAAATGTGTGGGGCATATATTTATTGGTTAGGTTTTCAAACCAAGTGAGACTTTTCCAATTGAAAAGAGAAAACGAATCCTTAGGTAAAGGATTCATACTCTAATTAATAAAGGAATTTAAATTCTATATGAATGAAGGAATTTATGGAAAGTAAATAGATATAAGGTGACTTTCTTTGATTTTGAATGAAATATAGTAATAGAAGACCACAAAGAATACATGATAAGTGGAAAGAAAAAGAAATGGATTTATCTACATTTAGACCGTAGAACACTTGAGAAGGGTGAAAGGTAGTTATGAAAAAAATTAAAAATTAAACTAACAAATCAAAACATGTCAAGATTTACTATATTTTAGATGAATCAAAAGCAAATAAATCACTAACTAATCAACTTAAACCTATCACAAACAAATTGAAATAACAAATTCAATCAATAATTAAAAAGATAATTTATAAAAATTGAGTACAAAGATTTGTTAATGAATAAAAACTTTATTAAGAATTTTTCGTAAGATAAAAACCTTTTGAACTATTCAGGAGATATCTTAAATTTCACTAGTGAGAAAAAACTTATAACCAATAATTTTCCTTATAAGAATTTTTGCAATCCTAATAATTAAAACTCTGATTATTTTTTACTTTTATGAAATCATGAACGACATGTTTTAGGATTGAAATTCTAATCACCAATATTTTACAGAACTTTGAAGGTTTACAATTGGGTTTTAGAGAGAATAGGCTTTAATGATTATGGCTTCCAAGAGAAAACAATCACAAACTACAAAGAGCAAGACAAGGTTTGTGATTCTTGAAAGCAAAATAGGTTAGGATGGCTATGGTAAACTCAAAGTAAGAATCTTTACTTGAAGAATCAAGAAAAAAATACAAAATAGCCAGCATACACCTTAACTTCATGACTAGGGATTTTATATATTTTACAAAGACATTTGAACGGAGGTTAGACAAAGGTCAAGTGGACTTCCTAGGTAAGTAAGCCACTCAAGCAAAGGTTAAGCGTCGAGTCTCTGAAAGATGTTCACTCAAGTGCTAAGTAGAACGATGGTCGAGCATTAAACCACTGAAGGTCGCTTGAGCACTTGTCAAGCACTGGCTTTCTGACTTTAATCCATCAAGCGTATTTAAGCACTTATTAAGCACAAGTCAAGAACTAAGCATTTAAAACACTCCAAATGTTTTCCAAAAGTATCAATCGAGTACTAAACAATCTCACCACTTTTGAAAAATACTAGATACCTATTTTTATTCACAAATGAGCCAACCTAAAAATTCTGATAAACTCTTCTTGTGGTCATTCTGTGACAAAACCTAAGTCTATCAAATAAAACATAGAAAGGTTTGTCATCACCATAAACAAAACTTTGCTTACAAGACAAAATCCTAGACATACTAGACACAATGCTTTCCAAAAGGTAAAAGTAACACATGGTACTTGAAACATAGAAGAACCTCCAAACTGAGTGAAATGTATGGAAAAATATGTAAAACTCAATAATGAAAAAACATCAACAAAACTCAAAAGTATAAAGAATTAAATATCATAAATTAGATATTTAGATATATTAAATTTAAACAACCATACATCAATAAAACATATCATATCATATCCAAACAAGTATATACATCAAAATATATTGTATCACAATAAAATCCAAGTGCATATCCTCACTCCCCCTCAATTTATATATGTACAAACTAAGTAAAAACTAAACTAAAGTAAAGTAAATACCTACTACCCCTTTTTGTCATGAAATGACAGAGCGTACAACTATGAATCTAAGCCTAGATTTAATATCTCCATTCTATTTAAAGAGCACTCATCAATTAGAGCAAGAGGTGTAATAGTTCAAGCAAGTGTAGCAGCATTTACTGGAGCAAAAGGAGTAGTAGCAAATGTTAAAAAAGTAAGAGAATTAAAGGGAGGAGTAGGAGGTGAATTAATATGCATTAAGACAAATATGCATTAATCTCGTTCTTCCTTGAAATCATTATCTTTAACATATAAATCTTACCAATGCTCACAACCAACAATTTCATTTTTTGCAATGGTAAGTAAAATAGTACATCGAGTTAATGGATCATAATTTAATTGTCTTAATTTATGCCTAAGGGAAAAGGTAAATCTTTGAATTTAAGTAATCTTACAAGCATGCATACGATAAGTTATATGATAACTTAACTTTAAGCCTTGACTATATTATTAAAATCAAACTCTTATTTGAATAGGAACAGTTTCCATTAACGTAAAGTACAAAGAACTGCATAGAATTATTGCTCATATATGGACCAATTTTATCTTACTTCACTAAGTTTCTCATTAAAAAGTTTATTAGTTATCCTTCTTATGAAAAAATAGTTTCAATCCTAACTATTGAAGTAGCACAATTCACTTTTAATAATTTATTGAAGTTAGAGAGTGTAAAGACAAATATAGCAGTTAACCTTTATTAGAAAGCTACAAAATATTCTTACCTTTATTAGACCAAACTAGTTGCTTTTGTTTTAGATAATTAGTCAATGGAGCAAAAAGAATACTAAAGTATATGACAAAATGCTTGTAAAATGTAGCAAGTCCATGAAAATTCCAAATAACTACAATACTTTTGGGCATTGGCATTCTTATATAGCTTTCACTTTTGGTTTCTCTATTTAGACTCCGTTAGCATTTATAACAAAGCCAAAAAGACCATACTATTGTTACATTTCTTAACATGTTTATTATATAGGATTTTATGTTGAATAAGGTGATAAATAAAATTTAAAACTTAAAAGTTAAACAATTTACTTGTTTTTTGAACCTTTTAAAAATTTAACTCTTTGAAACTTTAAAAGGGTTACAGAGACCTTCCTCTATGTTTAGTCCACTTTTAATTAAACCTACTTAAATTTGTACATGTTTTCTTTGAGATAAAAAAAAATTTTAATGTTCAAAACATCAAAAGTGAGGAAACAAAACCCCTATTACAAATTTTGAAAAATTCTTAGATTTTTTTACAACTTTTTCACTTTTTATGTGTTATACCAACATATCTCATGTGCAAGTCATACGCTTTCATAGAGCGAATTTGATTTTATCTCAAATTATATTCATTTGGTCATAATTGTATGAAATACTGGCTTATAATTATGTCACTTATTTATTTAATAAATCATGCATATTTATTTTAATAGTTTATATATAATCATATTATATATTAATTATTTGGTAAAGTATATAATCACATTACATATATTACAATTTACAAATTAATATATGATCTCATTATATACTAATTCATTTAAAAATTACCATAATACTATTTTAAGAAATTTGTTACATTTAAGTGGTTTAGCACTTGAAAATTCTTTCCAACATTTGAAAATAATTTTAAATAAGTTTCTTATTAATTTGAGTATGACTTAATAGGTTCACCATAAAATCGATAGTAGACATATATTAAAATTTTGAATCAAATTTTTTAATTCATTTGATATTTAATAAATCATCTTATCATTAATTAAATATGTCTACAGACTAAGATTGATATTTAGTAATATATCATGACCATCTAGATTATACTAAATTATAAATTTTAAAATGAATCTTTTTGTAATTAGTTACTATGCAATTCAATCTTTCCATTGTACTATGTTCCAATTGGATCAAGATATAAACTATCAAAATCTCTATATCCAATACTATGTATAATGAATCTAAAGATTATAATTCATAAAGTGTATCATCATTGAAAAATATTTCTAAATCTTATACTTCAACTTGCTCAAGGATTTCTTAAGTTATATCTTTATCATTCGTATAGAATATACTCCCATAATGTATTAAAGATGGCAAATTCTTTATTAAACATACACTTTTCTCCATAAATGTCATACTATACTCAATAACTACTTGTAATAAACGCTATTCATATTTATACTGAATAATAATAAAGTATAACATTTCACTTAAAAGACAACTATGATGTTCTTAAGTCTCAGGATCATTTACACTTCTAATTCAAAGAATGTCCAATTAATAATTAAATATAATTATCATTTAAATATTTCTTTTGTGAGTCAGTCCAATGAACTCATTCTTCAATGAGCAACTACACATTTGTTTTATGGTCCATATATAAATGGTTTATAAAGACAATCACCCTTTTCATCAAATAGGCATAATGTTTGCCAATCTATTTAGTACTATAAAGGTTTTACTTTAAAATTCTATAATTGAGAATATTTAATAATAATGTTACTAATATATCTATCTAATAAGTATGAACTCATCATAATTAGATATATATTGCAAATATTTTGTGAACTTTATCACTATACATATAATATGTATAAAAATGATATAAGTATATGTTATAAATAAAATATTTTATTAATAATCAAAAAGAATGTCCATCACAACATCATGTGTTTGGTTTGTAGGGCACAACTCTAACAGCTATTAAGAATGAATATACATTGCTTTAACATATAAGTTAATTTTTCGTAATGCTTTGAAGACTTTTTAAAGGTGTTATAGATGCTTTTCTTGGTTATTATTGGAGATCAAAATATCGTCAAAGTAATAAACAACAAATTTACCAATGCAAGGTTAAAATACTTGATTCATTAATCTCATATAAGTGTTTCATACAACCCTTGTAGAGTTTTAAATGATGTTCTTCATTTAATATCAAGCCAATTACAAATTTGATGATGTTCACTCTTCATGTTAATTTTTAAGAATAAATTTGATCCTTGCAACATATCTAGTATATCATCTAATCATGCAATAGAAAGTCTATACTTTATTATGATTTTATAAATAAATCTATTGCCAGCAAAATTCTTTTAATTTTTATCATTTACTTGATTTTGTAGAATTTTACAATCTTTTCAACTCATGCAATAATATGATAAGTTAGGTAAACCAGCTCCAAGCATAAGATTAGTGTGGTGTTAAATGTACCTCATTGGTGGAAATTCTATAAATAATTCATTAAGAATAATATTTTAAAATTATGATAATAGGTTTGTATTTGCTTAAGGATCATTTCTAACACCATTTCTTCCTTCAATATAAGGAGCAAGATACCTTTGAATATGGCTAGCATTCATGCTAACAACATAGCAACCTACTTTATCTTTATATAAACCAATAAAGAAAGGAATATATCATTGCCTTGTCAATTTAACCTCTCCTACATCTTTAATCCAACTAATGCAATATGGATTAAGGTGTTTTTGTGCCTTTAACTACAATTTGTTTACCATGGTCATTGAAATAATATTTTCACTACTACCACTATTGATCATAAGGTAACATATTTTCTCATTGACTATGCATTAATTTTAAAGATGTTATGCCTTTTAGTTTTTTGTTCCTTCCTTGTTGTTCATGTTAATCACTATGCCATTAGAGACATTCCATCTTCATGAATCAATTTCACTTTATTTTCATGCTTATAATGTTCTTTATCTTCATGCTTGAGCTTTTATTCTTTATGATTATTTCTTTCATGAATTGTTAAATTAAATTATTGGCATTTACATTCCTGACATTGGTTCGATGTATAGCCCGACTTCAAGCCAAAAAAAAAAATGTTTATAACCTCTTGGTACCATGTAAGAATTATTATTATTTAATAGTTCTCTTGTTAGTCTTCTTTTTTACTAATTATAATGTGAATTAATCTCTAAGAGATCTTTATTTGTTTTTTTTTCCTTTCTTCATTATATTATTACTATGTAATAAAGATGAATCTACATGTTTATGCTTTGTTACTAGCCCTTTTTGAAATTGTATCCCCAACTTTCTAAAGAGAAAATTATCATATTTATGACAAAGATATAACAAAAAGAGCTTATTGAGAAAAAGCAATTGATTGAATTAACTAATGAATATTAAGTTTATAAACAATAATAATCTTATTCCTAAACAAATATTTGTTTCCTATGAACAAGGAATTTAACCTAAACTATGTCTTAAATAATAATATAAATTTTAATAAAATCATAAAAAAATATCTATTTTAATAAAGAGACTTATGAACTTATAAGTATAAGGAAAGGTATAATACAAATCAGAACATAAGTGATTTTAATGCCTAGTCAATTAGTTGAAAACTACGAAAATTATTATAAATGATGAATTAAAAGCATTGTGATTGCTTAATTGAAAACAACGAAAATTGACCTTTAATATGACTGTAAACATATTGTAAAATAAAGAAACTAGAAGGAAGAATACAAGCATGAATTCCTCTTAAATATATATTGTTGTCATAAAGAAATAAAAAAAGTGAAGAAATCGGCACAAAAATTTTTGCAATCAAAATAAATAGTCAGACATTTTGTTAAGATTTTCTAAATTGGCTCATTCATGAAAAAAAAAAATTTAAATAGTGTTTTCCTGAAGCTTTGTGTCTGACCAATGCATAAGTAGATGCTCATGTGATTCAGAAGAGTTTTAAAACCTTGGCACTTAACTAGTGCTTAACCAATGCTTGAGTGGCCAAAAATCATAGAGTTGTTGCTTACTTATCACTATATTGGCACTTAAGTGGTTATGGGAATTTACTTAGTGCCTAACTAGAGCTCGAGCGATCGCCATTTAAAAGATTGGCACCTCTTTAGTGCCAGACCTATGCTCGAGTGGTCATGTTACCTAATAGGCTTACTTGACTCATGCTTGACCCTTGCTCAAGCAAACTTGTGAAAACATAAATATGTAAAGTGGCAACTTAGGGTTTGTGATGGTGATGGCTATTTTTGGATATTTTGAGTCTTTGAGTAGAGATATTCTTCTCTAAGTTTTCTTAAGCATTCAAAAAATAATTGTTTTCAAAAGAATCATATTTCTTTCTTTGTTCTTTGAAATTTATGATTGATTTTTCTTAAGAATCTTAATCACCATAATTTTACTCTTTAAAATCTAACTATAGACTTCAAAGTTTTATAAAGTGCTAGTGGCTAAATTCCAATCTTAAAATGTGTTATTCATAATTTTATAGGAGTAAAAAACATTTAAAGTTATGAAGATTGGAATTGCAAGAGTAATTGTAAGAACAATTACTATTTTTATGCTGTGAAGAGTTATTCACAAAGTTCCTTTGCTAACAAATCTTTGAGCCTATTTTACTTTATTGTTTTATTAATTGATAATTAGTTTTATTATTGAGTTTAGCAAAGTTCATGCTAAATTTTAGTTGATTAATTAAAGATTTATTCAATTTGATTAATCTAGGGTTTAACAAATCTTAAATTATTTTGTTTTATAGTTTGAAATTTAATTTTTTATATAATAGTATTTTTCAACCCGCTCAATGTTTAAAGTCTAAACATAAGTTTTTGAATTGATATCAAAGCCTAAACTTAAACCTTGACTCTTGTTAAATCTAGTTGAAAAATGGATTCCAGGTTTGTTTGTCCCACTCTATTTTAATGGGAATAACTATGCATACTAAAAAGTTAAGATGGGAGTCTTTCTATAATTTATAGATGAGAGAATGTGGATGTTGTGTGTTAAAACCTAGAATCCTCTTACTATTGTTATTGATGAAATTTCTATGCCAAAAGATTTTAAACTTTTAGACAAAAGATGCAATGTTAGTAATAGTAAAGTTGTGAATGCAAGTTTCATGGTTGTATCCCTAAGGAAATTTAAGAGAATAACCATGTAAGATATAGCAAAAATGGCTTGGGATATCCTTGAGACTACTCATGAAAAAACTAAGATAGTTAAAAACTCTAAACTTTAAATCTTGACGTCTAAATTTAAGGAGATTAAGATGAAAGAAGACAAAGCATTTAACAAGTTTTATGGAAAATTAAATTACATAGTTAACTCCAATTTCAATTTAGGTGAAAAAAATCTTTGAAAGTTAAGTAGTTAAAAAAGTTCATAAAAGTGTACCTAAAAAATTTCACTCTAAGTTCATAGCCATAGAAAAAGGCAAAAACTTATACTCAATTAAGATAAAGAGGTTAATTTGTTTACTTTAGATAGGTGAGTTTACTTTTCTCCCTCAAAAGATCTAAGTTTATGGCACTCAAAACTAGCAGATTTAAAATTGATATAGATTCAAATGAGAAATCGTCTAATGACAAAAAGATGACTTTGTTTGTTAAAAAATTTAAAAAGTTTTTTCATACTATAAAGGATTCCCTTAAAAATAGTCAGAATACTTCTAGAAAAAATAAGAACTTAGTTAAAAGTGCTTAAAAAAAAAAAAGAAATCATTTTAAGCAATGCAGTGTCATTAGTGTAAATATTTAGTCACATTAGAACTGAGTGTCCAAATTTTATAAAACAAAAAAAGGCTTTGAATGTCTCCCTGAGTGATGATAAGTCAAGTAAAGAGGACAATGATGTGTCTTCGATATATAAGTTTAACAATTTCACTATCTTTGAGCCTAAAAATAAGAAAGATCTTAGCAATGTTAAATAAGTTTAAGTTATAGAAAAAAGATCTTTTAGTTAGTTTAGAGAACAAGTTAGTAAAAAAATTAAAAGAGTAAAAGCTTACTCTGAAAAATCAAGTCAAGGCTCTTAATGCTAAGTTAACTAATCTAAAATCAAAACTCTCAAAGTTTTCATTTAGGGTTAATAAGTTAGATGAAATGCTTAATGAAAGTTAGACATCAAATAATAAGTTAGGTTTTACCTTTTTTAATCCAAGTGAAGTTTTGACTTCCAAAGGAACTACTAAAACTATGTTTGTACCTTTATCAAGTAATGATGGCATTAATGTAAAGCTCATATTACATAATATATTTTACTTTTTCCTAGCCGAGAGTTTAAAGGAAAAGTAGTAATGCATACCTCATCTCAAGGTTATATGAATAAGTAAAATGGAGAAACTCATAAATTGGGGACATCTTTTATATTTGTGCTTATATATCATGAATGTCAAAAATAAGGACACACTAAACCAAATTATTTTGCACTTAGAAGGAAGAGGAAAGCTTCTAAAAATTAAACTTTGTCAACACACTTTTGCTCATTAGATTATAGATCTAGCAAATCAAACTAGGATGATTAGTGAAAGGCTTGAATCTCTAACTAATATGTTCATTTTCAATAATTATTCTTTTAGCAATCAAAGGAGTAAGAGTTTTATGTTTCATGTAAATTTTAAAGTTAAGAACAATCTGATTTGGTATTTAAATAGTAGTTATTCTAAGCATGCGTATTATGATAAGGCCTTATTCACCACATTAAAAGAGTGTGCTTCAAGTAGTATTAATTTGGTGACGGAGGTCAAGCTTTAATTTAAGGCAGAAGTAGTGTAGAAATTGAGGGAATGTTTGTTTTAAAGAATGTCTTATTTGTTAAAATATTTAAGGAAAAATCTTTTAAGTATTAATCAATTTTATGATGCCAATCTAAAGGTCAAATTTGCTAAAAGAACATGCATTATTTATGATTTTAAGTGAAAGTGGGTAATGGAAGAAAAACGACATCAAATAATTGTTATGGTATTACCTCTAGCAATTATTTAATTGAATTTTAGTGTGAAAGACTTGGTCATATTAATTATAAATATCCTTTTAGAGTGTCTAAAAAAGAAATTGCTTGTGGTCCATGTCATGTTAGGAAGCAGATTATGCCAAGTCAAAAAAAGACACAAGGAATCATGACCAATAAACTCTTAAAATTGTTGCATATGGAATTAATAGGACTAACTAGGATTGAGAGTCTCAGTGAAAAAAGGTATATCATGGTTGTAATTGATGAAGTTTTTAAACTTATGTGGATAAAACTTTTGAGAGAAAAGTTAAAGGCTTTTGAACAAGTTAAAATTTTGTTTAATAAGCTTCAAAATAAGAAATAATACAATATAACTAGAATTAAGAGTGATCATACGAAAGAAATTGACAATTTTAGTTTTGAGAATTTTTGTAATGATAAGGTAATGAGAATCAACATTAAGTTCACAATGGTTTTAACCTATTACAAAAAGCATAAAATAAAGCATAACTTATTTAAAATATATTTTTTTAACATTTTATTTAGGTTTTTCAATGTATTTAGAAATATTACATAGACATATATTTTAATTAACTATTTTTTTCTATTTATTTTAAGACTTTTATTCCTAATTATTTTATATTAGATTTTTTATTTCTACTTGTGTTAGAGTAGGACTTTTAATTCTAGTTGTTTAAAATTTTAATTATAAGCTTTATATAAAGAAGTTTAATCAATATTGTAATTAGAGATTAGATTTTATTCAATTAAAATTGAGAGTATTGCTCTTCTCTTTAATTCATCAGAAAACTTTGTGAATTTATCAAGAAGTTTTTCTTGTAGCATTTAAATCTTTTCTTATACTTTTGGTTTGCGATTAATGAATAATTGAGTTAAGGTCTTTATAGTTGGTTTTTGATTACTTTAATCATTATGTCAATACTTCTTAATCTAAATTTTAACTTTTTGGAGTTTAAATTTCAATTCAAGTTGTTGAGCTTCAAAATTGATAATCTTAAGATTTGTATTAGTTTGGTATCAAAGTTTATATTTTAAAATCATGTTTGATAATCCTTAAATTATTTTGTATTTTATTTTAAAAAAGCAAAACAAAAAAAAAAAAAAGATGAATGTTGTTCATTGCACTATTTATAAGCACTAATCATCTGTGTTTCTGTTCATCTAGTACTTTATCTTATAGTTTTTATTTTTTATTGTTAAATAGTTTATTTTTGTTCCATTTGTGTATATCTTTATTCATTTAGTTCTTATTAAGGTCACAAAAAAAAAAAAAAATTCAAATTTAAATCCCTTTTTGTGATTACTATGTGGTTATCATCATTATATAATTTTCACCCTTTGATTTCAATATTTGTTGTATTAAGTTAGTAAAAAAATACCGAAAGCACAAAAATGTCAATAGCTAAAACAAAAAAAAAAAAAGAAAAGAAACACTAATTGCAAAAAAAAAAAAAAAAGTGATTAGTATTTTTATAAAAGCTATAATTCTTTGTTGTTTTTGCAATCAATACATTATCTTTGTTTAATTATAAATTCTTCTTGAGTTTATTTATTTTTGAAAATTTTGGTTTCGTTATCAATTACTTGCTTTTGTGAATCACTTAGTTGAGTTTATTTAGTTTGATAAAGAATTAAAAGAGGAAGCTAGAGTAGGAAAAGACAAGTGAATGTGAATATATTATAAATTAAAGTCAAATTGATTAAAATATGAAGATGGGTGACATAATTTGAGTGCAAACACATAAGAAAGTATAGTGAGATTTATTACTAACACTTCTTCGTAATGATCAAATATGTCTCATAAGAGTGACTCATCTAATAAAGAAGAGAGGGAGGAAGCTCTTTCTTTGTATTAAAAGCCATCTAACAATAATTTAAATGTATGAATATGATGTTTAATGAAATAAGAGAAAGAATGGCTAGGCAAAAGAATTCCTTTATTGTCTTACAAAGTGGACAAAATAATATAATGTCTAATTTTAGAAAACAAGGCAAGCATGCATCTGTAGAAGATTTTAAGGGAGATAATGAGGATGAGAATATGAATAATGAGAATATGAATGAAGAGAATAAAGAGTTAATATTTGATATAGATATATTTGCACCAAAGTTTGGAAGGTGTGATAAAAGAGTTAGGAGAAAATATAGGGGTTGAGATATGGTAGATAGAAACTTGAAAAATATTAAAATAAAAATACCTCTTTTTTAAAGGTAAAATGATCTAAAAGCCTACTTAGAATGGGGGAAAAAAAAAAAGAAGGTAGAATTAATATTTGATTGCCATATTTATTCAAAGTAGAAAAATGTAAAATTGATTGTTATTGAATTTACGAATTATTCAATCATATGGTAGGATTAATTAGTGATAAATCGAAGAAGAAATCATCAAAGACCTATTAAGTCTTAAAGTAAGTTAAAAGCTATTATGAGTAGGTGTTTTATCCCTAGCTACTTTTATAGGGATTTATATCAAAATTGCAAAACCTTGCTCAATTGTCTAAAATAGGGTAGAGATGAGCAAAATAAGGCTTGGTTCATATTCTACTTAAAATTGGAATTTACTTTAAATAAAATCAATTCTCTAATTTTAGAATCAGAACCTACCTTATTTAATAGGTACTTTGTTTGTCAATTTTGATTTTATTCTAGTTCGATTTTGATTTGATTATAAGGTACCTTCTTATTAAAATATATATGTTTTACATTTGTCAAGCCAAAGCATAATAATTTTTTTAAAAATTTATAGATATAACCAAGTCTCTAAAAATGAACTAGTTTATAAGTTATATGGCTCAAAAGATTAAATTAAAAAGGAAGATTTAAAGGATTCATAGGTTTTAGCAATACCATATCAATGCAAAAACAGCAGCCTTTATAATGAATTTCAGATGATATTTAATCATTATAACTTTTATGAACCACATTTTGAAAGAAACAATTATATTTGAAAAAAAAAAAAAATTAGTCTAGTCATTAATAAACTCGCATAATGTGTGAAACACATAGTAAGAAATATTTAAGTCAATTGTGTTTTATAAAAGTTAATGTCATTAAATTATAGAAATATTAAAACATATGAATAAAAAATTGAGTGAAAAAAAGATGAGAGAAACAAGTTATCGAAGAGAGATGAGTAGATCCCTGTTTTTTGAAGAAGAATTTTTTCTCCGTCGATTTCCATGGCTTGTGTGTTCCAAACAAAAAAGAAAGGATGTGAAATTAGGATTTTTTTTTTTTTTGTTTCCTTGCTGGCTCCACATCATTGATTTCTTGTCAATTTCACCTAGCAAAATTAAGTTAAATATAATATTATAAACAAATTATCTATATAATTTATTTAGCTTAAGTGGTACAGCATGGTGCATTTCAAAATTAAGCCATGTTCGATTCTCAATACTTGCATGATTTTTTTAATTTCAAAATATGAACCAATTCTCTAGTTTGGTTTTACTTCTAAAATTATCATAACCAAAATTGAACAAAAAAAAATTGGTTCTTCATGTATAGAATCAATACCTAGCCTAAAGGAATTGGCTCTGGTTCCAAAATTGAAACAACCACTAAGAGATGGAAGTAGGCATGATTAAGGCCAATGTATAGGTGATAGAAATGCTACTATAGAGTTAAATGATATAATGTATATAACTATAAAAGTGAAACGACAACTTAAAAGGAAGAGAAATAGGTTAGCTCAAAATTTTTATTCATCTTCTTTGTGAAGAACTAATTAAAGGAAGGATGACAATGTTGTTTTTAAGTACAAGTCTGAGACACCTAAAAGAAAAAAAAGATATGTTCAATAAGGGTAAAGGTAAATTCAAAACTAAAACTCATAAATTTGATATTAAATATTTTCATGTAACTTTTCAATGTTCAAATAAAAGGATTATGCTTTTGCGAGATGTTGGGAAAGTGGAAACTAAATGAGAAAGTGAGGAAGAAATAATGCCACTACTTGAATATACTAATAATGGTAATGTAGAGTTTTCGGTAACGGTGAAGCCCTTGTTATTATGCATATATTAAGTACACAAATTAAAGAAGAAGATAATAATCAACAAAGGAAAAATATCTTATATACTAGATGTCATATCAATAATAAGATATGTAGTATAATTATTGATAGAGGGTGTCATGCCCTTAAAATTAAAGTATGTGATTTAATATTTTATAAAATAGTTTAAAAACTAGAAGTGTGTGGTTCTAGAAATTTTTTAACAGAGTTTCCTTTGCATCATGGACACTCTCAAATTTCAAGTTTAGAAAATTTTAAACTTATTTAACACTTCTAATATCATTTATGAAACCTTAAACTACCATAACAACAAATTCATTAAAATTGAAGCCTTTAAAACCCATAATATCAAAATATAATATATTATTAATATTAAATATGTACAATCTTTAGTATAATTATAACCAAGTATTACCATATGTTAAAAACATCAAAATATTATATTCCAACATTTTCCATGCATAATATATGCAGCCAAAATTGTAAGCAAAACAATACATATACGCAGTAAAAAATACACAAAATATATGGTTTGCTTTCTAAGATCTATACGATAAATAATAGTATTATCGTATATATAATTTAACGTACTAACACATTATGACTATTCAAGTGAGAAAAATATCAGTGATTTAGCATCACCTTATCTGTGACTAATGTTAACTTATAATTCAATCCTTATCTCCTGCATATCTTAATTGAACATGAGACATGAAATGAGTCACCTTATATAGTTTAATTTTATATTTTTTTGATATCATAAATAAACTTATTCTATCAAATAAAAATAATATTACATATTGACTTATTTGAATATGGCCATGCATTTTTAAAGTCTCACTCAATCAAAAAATCTAAGATATTACTCCTATTATATATGAGGGATAAATTATATCATGATCACACCTATCCCTCTATACGAGTTATGACATATTTGATTTTTTTTATAATTTATCTTGTTACAGATGACGTTTAAAAATATCAAAATATGTCATTCTCTTAGTTGGAAACCATGATGATCTCAAGTTTAAAGATTATATGCATTATTGTCACTATGAGAATCACTTATGACACTCATATAATAATGCACGTAGTATTCTCATGATAGGTTGGTTCAGTACATTAGTTCACTAATTTATACTCATGTGTCGATTTGATATCCCATATCATAACACACATATGTTGTTATCAGTCACTAAACATATTAGTCTCTATACATTATTGTTTTCTTATTAACAACAATACTTGATTGAAGACATTTAAGAATAGTATATAACTAATTGAACTTACTATTCTAAGGACATTATTATATTTATTAAATATATAAATATGTAATAATGAAATAATCAAATGATATATAAATAAAAATTGTCATAATACAAATGTGTCAAATATTTAAAATACTATTAGATTTAAAACATATACCAATAAAAATATTCTTCAATTTCTTACAAAATATAACTAGTTAAAGTAAGGTTGCCTTTATATCCACTTAAACTCCCATTATTTAAAAAAAATTGAAAAGTCGGTTGTGAACCAAAATCTAGTAGATAATTTAATATAAAAGAAGTTTTCAAGAAAAAATAAATTAATTATTAAGCTTCCAATTATTGTTTTAATAAATAAGCATAAAACAATAGCAATTATAATAAAACAACAAAGTAATTTATTTATTAATATGTGTCACGCACAGTGTTAGAGCACTATTCTCAAGAACTATTGTCCAACAAACATGTAACTTATATATTTTTGGCTCTCTATATCTAAAATCCACTGCCTATGACTTTAATTTATAATTTTTTACTGTGAGATTGAAATCATATCCATAGTCAACAATACTAAACAAAGTCTTATATTATTTCATAATTTAGGCATATACAGTAATAACAAAATAATTTATCTATATAATTTCAACAACATTTTATAAACAACGAAAGCATAAATTAGTTATAGTATCATGATTAAATTTTTTAAAAATTTATACAAATATAAAAAGAAAATAGTGACATGCTATTTGAATATTAATCACCAAAATCGTACTTCCAAAAATAAAATATTAAAATTTCTAAAATTTAATTACATATTACTTTTCAACATTTATTTTAACATAAAAGATCTACATACTTTAAATAAATTTATTTTATATTTATAATAATAAGTAAATATAAAATCTTACTTTTTAGTTTTTAAAATATTAAAATACTCAATTATATATAAATTACCTACCTTAACCAAAATAAAGTTAGCTTCACTATAACTCTATCAATTTCTCTCTCTTCCCATTATTACTACCTAATATTATTTTACAAAATTAATGTATAATTAATAAGTTGAACTTATAATTTATACAAATAATATTAAAATATAAATTAATCCTCAACTTAAAATAAAAATTTTTGTATTTCACAATCTGACACTAAAATATAAGAAATTGTATTATGATCTAAAAATATTTCTATAAAAGCAAACATGTTCTCTTAATTTACTGAATAAAATAAAATTTTATAAATTTTGCATTTTCACCCAACCCAAAAATTTCAACCATTTTTATTTAATTTTTCAATGATTTTTAAGAATTTTTTTAGCAAAATTATCCAATTCAATCCAAAAAAATAACTTATTGATTATGAATTCAAGAAGTTAAAGTGATAGAATTTCTAAAATTTTAACTTACTAAGATAAAAACACAAAAATTTAATCTAAATTCATCACTTTCTCTCACTAAAATATAAATATTTTCTTTCTAAAACAAAACCCAAAGAGAAATTCACTTGAAAATCTCTTCCTTTTATTGTTCTAAATTCCTTCTCTCTCTTTTTTTCTTCAACCTCTAATTCTTCTTCTTCCCTTTTTTCTCTCTCTTGTTTTTCTTTCTTTTTCTTCTCTTTCTTCTTCTTCTTCTTTCTTTTCTCTTTTTTTCTCAATTCTTCTAAATTCTTCTTCTTTGTTCTTCATTTGACAAGACAAAACTTATCTATATATGCTTAAACTTATATATGCACGGGCCAAAAATATATAAGTTAAAAGAGAATGAGCTTAAATTTTAGTATTGGGCTCAAATCAAAATAAAAATGAGCTTAGGTTATAAATATTATAAAGGAAGTTGTGCTAATATGGCTAGCACTACTTTAGTTGAAAAATTAAGTTTAAGTTTACTTACTATAAAACATCTTAGTCTTTATAAACTTAAATGGTTGAATAAATGTGAGGAGGTATAAGTAACTAAGTAATGGCTACTTTTTTAATTGGGATATATTTTAATAAGTTGTTGTGTGATATTGTCCCTATGCATGTGAGTCATTTATTATTAGACAAGTATGGCAATATGATAGAAAGGTCATTTATGGTAGGTTTAAAGCAAGTATATGAGGATTAATTGAAATTAAGAAGAGAGAGTGAGTAAAAGAAAAAAGGTGAGATTAAGAGTGTTAAAAAAGAAAAAAGTGAAGATAAAAATTCAATAAAGATTAAAAGTTAAAAAAGAAAAAAGAAAAAAAAGTAAAAAAAAAAAATTGTTGGTGGGAAAAAAAAAATAATTAAACTTTTATATTAAAGAGAGTAATGTCAAAAAAAAAAAATTTATGTAAAACAATCTATATTTGTACTTTTGTGCAAAAAGGCTTATTTTAATACTAATAATCTTGACAAATCTTTACCTAGTATCACTATTTCATTGTTGCAAGGATATAGTGACATATTTTTAAGTGATGGTTTTAGTAAGTTACCTAACCCATTAAAGGGATGAAACATCTAATCAACCTTATACCTAATTCTCCTATGCCTAATCAATTATTTTATAAGAGTAACTTCAAAGAGACGAAGGAGCTTCAAAAGCAAGTTAAAGAGTTAATAGCTAAAGGGTATGCGAGGAAGAGTATGAGTCCATATGTAATTCTGGTATTACTTGTGCCAAAGAAAGATGAATCGTGGAGGATGTATGTTAATTTTAGAGATGTCAATATCATAATAATGATTTAAGGAGAAATCCTCTCAAGGGGGGAGAGAAAGAGAATCAGCATCAAGTTCACTTAATATGCCAATTAAACCTATTACAAAGGCAAGTGATGAAGTATAACTGATTTAAAATATATTTTTGTGACATTTCTGATTAGGTTTCTAGTATATTTAGAAATATTACATATTCATATATTTTAATTAATTATTTTTTTTCTATTTATTTTTTGAACTTTTATTCTTAATTATTTTATATTAAATTTTTTATTTTTACTTATTTTAGATTGGGACTTTTAATCATAATTATTTAGGATGTTAATTATAAACCTTGCATAAAGGGGCTTAAACAATATTATAGTTAAAGATTATATTTTATTTAATTAAGATTGAGAGTATTGATCTTTTCTTTGATTCTTCAAAAAACCTTGTGAATTTATTAAGAAGTTTTTATGTAGTGTTCAAATCTTTTCTTATAATTTTGATTCGTGATTAGTGAATAATTGAGTCAAGGTTTTTACCATTAATTTTTAGTTCCTTTAATTATTTGGTCAAAATACTTTAATATGAATTTTAGTTTTCTTAAAATTTGAATTCTAATTCAAGTTGTTAAGTTTTAAGATAGATATTCTTAGAGTTTTGATCAATTTGATATTAGAGCATTAGTTTTAAAATTATGCTTAATTATCTTTAAATTCTTTTATATTTCTTATTTAAGAAAAATTAAAAAAAAAAGATAAGTTACTATTCATCACACTATTCAATATTACACATGAGTTTTCAACACTCATTACTCCTCAACAAATTAGGATTGTTGACAAAAAAAATAGAGTCATTCAGGAAAACAACTTGGTTCATGCTTTATAGTAAGAATCTATATGCACATATTTTGGGAAAAGCTGTAGACGCTACATGCAACATAATTAATAGGATTTGTCTTAGACTTGAGATTAATATGACACATAATAAGTTATGAAAATGTAAGAAATTAATTGTTAATTACTTTTAAGTATTTGATAATAATTATTACAATTTTTAAAATAAATTTAAAAATAAAGAATTTTCATAAAAATTTGATGGTAAAAGTGATGAGAAAACTTTTTTAGGATACTTATCAAATAGGAAAGCATATCAAATTTTTAATAATAAATTAGGTATGTTATGAAAACTATTAATATGATGATTGATGATAATCTTAGTGAACTAGTAAGTGTTAAAGTGTTTAAGACTAGGGAAACAATGTTTAACAATGACTATAATGAAAATTATAATCCTAAGAATTCACTTCAAGATAATTTTCTCTTCTAAAGAATTATATGCTAAAGTTAAGTTAAATCACTTGAAAGAAAATATGATTAGTGATTTAAATGATATCACTAGACTTCATAGTAGAATGTTGAATCATTTGTCATGTGTTTGCTATGTATCTCAAGTTGAACCTAAAAAAATTGATAAGGCTTTAAAAAATGAGTTTTAGGTTAATGTCGTGCATAAAGAGCTAAATCAGTTTGTTACAAATAATGTGTGATACTTAGTGCTTAGATTTATTCATGTTAATATTATAAGTACTACATGGATCTTCAAAAACAAATTTAATAAAAATAGTGTAATTGTCAAAAATAAAACCAGATTGGTTACAGAGGGATATACTTAAGTAAAATGGGTATATTTTGATGAAACTTTGCTCTTATTGTTAGACTTGAATCTATTAAAATTTTGTTGGCTATTATATATGTAGCATGAACTTAAACTATGTCAAATATATGTCAAGAGTGTTTTTTCTGAATGACATATTTCAAAAGGCTACCTATGTAGAACAACCCAAGGGATTTGTTGATCTAAAATATCACGATCATATTTGTAAGCTTAAAAATGCTTTGCATAGTTTAAAGTAAGCACTAAGGGCATGGTATAATAGATTGACCACATATCTTATGAATGATGGGGGAGCAAATCGAACTTTGTTTATTAGGTGCATAGACAAATACATAATTGTTATGCAAATTTATGTTGATAATATCATGTTTTGTTCACTAATTGAATTGATGGCTCTTGATTTTGCTGATATTATGAAACATAAATCTAAATGAGTCTAGTTAATGAGTTGATGTTTTTCTTAGGTTTTCAAATTAAACAATTCCAAGATCAAATATTTATATCTTATTCTAAATATACCAAAGACATAGCTTAAGTTTTTTATACTTGATAGTACAAAGCACACTAGAACTCCCATGAGTACTAGCTTAGTTAAATGGTAATCCTACTGATAAAAAAATTGATCAAACACTTTGTAAGAGTGTGATAAGGAGCCTACTTTTTTTAACTACTAGTACACCTAACATTGTTTTTAATGTAAGTGTATGTGGTACATTTTAGACATGTGTAAAAGAGTTTCATTTAAATACTATCAACAACATCATACAATATGTTAATAGGATTGTTGACTATAATGTTTTGTCTAGTAGAGATTCCTCTATTACTCTTGTTAGATACTTTGATACAAATTGGGTTAATAATGATAATGATAAAAAAACACTTCAAGTGGTTATTTTCTATATTAACATTAACTTTATTTATGGATGAGTAAAAAGTAAAACTCTATCTCTTTATTTATAATTGAATTAAAATATATTTATACACTTGATTGAGGGCTTGATATAGAGTGATTTTATTTTTGGTGTACATTTAATACCTTTTAAACAATTTGATTGTTTCTTGTATAATTTTTTTATTTCTTTTTTGCATTTAATTTAATAAAAATTTTAAAAAATCAAAACAATGGATTGGCACTCGATTAGCACTAGATGGCTGTTGAAGCGCCCACAAGGTGCAGAAACAAGCACTAACCTGGTACTCAACGCCCGCTCAAGCGATTTGACGAGAATTTAAAAATTTTTAGCACTTATATTTCGGCAACTTTTGTGCTCATTTCCCTTTTTTAACAAAAACCCTCCCATTTCTTATCAAATTTACTTACTCTTTCTCGGATTCATGTCCTTTCATTTCTACATTTCAAAGGTATGTATTTCCTTTACTTTTCTTTTTATTTGCTCTTTGTATTTCCTTATTTTTGCAAGAAAAAATAATCAAAACAGTGGCTGAGCACTTGATTAGCGTTTGATCGCTACCCAAGCGCCTGTATGGTGCATTCTCCACTCGGCAGAATGCCAAGGCTTACTAGCGCTGAACACCCGCTCAAGCAGTTTTACGGGAATTTAAAAATTTTTTGCACTACATTTCTGCACCTTTTCTGCTTGTTTCCCTCTTTTTATAAAAACCCTCCCATTTCCTTTCAAATTTGCTTACTCTCTCTTGGATTCATCTCTTTTCTCACCTTATTAAGCTCTTTAGCAGGCTTGGTGACATCGTTATTTGCAGAGATATGACCTTTTAGTACATCATTGTCTATTATGATGTCCATGTCTCACTGGTTGTCTATTGTTTAACAGCAGATTATGGCTCCGCAGACTACTCTCGAGGCTATTGTTTGTTCTGTCAAGAGCTAGACATCCGAGATGCATCGTCGTGGTGAGGGTGCGCTAAATGCCGCCAAAACAAATGAGGATGACGATGTCAATTTTAACATACATGAGCCGAGGAATCATCTGTTTGTTTTGGGGCATGTTAATTCTCTTCCTACTGCTCCGGCCGTTGATCCTCCCTTTTCTTCTGCTGCTGCTGGTCCTCCTTTTTCTGCTATTGTTGACCACTGCTCCTCGTGTTGCTACCATGGATAGTTCAGATGCTGACACTAAGATCTTAGATCTAAATTTAGATCATTAGCGGATACTTTTTGTCATTTCGTGACAAAAATAGGGAGTAGATTATATTAGGATTAATTATGATACATTTGCATAAATTGAAAGGGAAAGTATTTGTTGTATATGATTATACTAGGTAAAAGATGAATTATGATCAATCTTTTCATTAATTTATAACTAGATATTTGTTCATTGATGTTTGCTTATTAATATATATCCTGTATCTTGTTTTCTTTTATCATATAGATATTTTCTCATGTATTTCACTTGGTTTTAGAAGTTGCTTTTTTAGATAACAGGTTTTATAGACACTTTCTAGAAAATAGTGTTTAGTGTCTAGGTTTTCTTCATTTGTAAACAATTTTTTTTTTTTTTTTGGTGATTGTCAAAACTTTATATGTGATTTATATTTTAATAGACTTGATTTTGTTACAAAATGATTAAAGAGAGAATTTGTTAAGATTTTCTAAGTTGGTTTATTCGTGAACAAAACTTGTAGAACTAATGTTTTTAAAAAACTGTGTATGACTAGTACTTGAGAGAATATTCCTGTGATTTAGAGGAGTTCCAAAAGTTTAGTATCTAACTAGCGCTCAACTAGTGCTAGAATGGCCTAAAACTAGAGAATTGTCAGCTACCTATCATTCAACCAATGCTTAAGCAATCTTGAGCACTTTTCTAATGCCTAGTTAGTACTTGAATGGCCATCTTCTAGAAGATTGGGGCTTATCTAGTACCTAACCTATGCTCAAGTGACCATGTTGTATGGGAAGCTCGCCTGACTCGAGCTTGACCCTTGTTCAAGCAAACCTGCAAAAGCATAAATATGTTTAGTCATGACTTAAGGTTTGTGATAGCCATTTTGGGAGTTTTGAGTTTTTCAGTAGTGATATTCTTCTCTAAGTTTTCTTAAGCCTTTCAAACCTAATTGCTTTAAAGAGAATCACAAATTTTTCTTTGTTCTTTAAAATTTGTGATTGATTTCTCTTAAAAACTTTTATCACCATACTTTCTTTCTGTAAGTTGATGGCAGAAGTTCTAGTCTTAGAACATGTCATTCACAATTTCATTGGAGTTAAAAATATTTAAAAATCATAAACATCGAGATTGCAAGAGGTTTTGTGAGAAAAATTATTAGTTGTAAGTTTTTCTCCCTCTAGTGAAATTTGATGTGGTTTTCGAATTAATTCAAAGGGTTTTTATGCTATGAAGAGTCTTCACAAAGTTTCTTAGCAATAACAAATTTTTGTGCTCATTTTACTTTGTTGCATTTTTTATTGATAATTAGATTTATTATTGATTTTTATTTGTGTTAGGTTTTATTTGATAAACTAGAGATTTATTGAATTTGAATAAGTCAAGGCATAACAAATCTTAACTTATTTTGTTATTTCAACTTGAAATTTAATTTTTTGCATAATAATACAATTCAACCCCCGCTTCCCAAGTGTTCTAGGATCTAAAAAAAGTTATTCACTAATAAATGAAGATAAAGCCTTAAAGCTAAGTATTAAGTCTTTCATTACAACAAAACACATGTATAAAAGAAAGTATTAAATTTTAAAAAATAATAAACAAAGTAAATAGAGAAATCACAAATATTAAAATGAAAATAATGCAACAGTAATTGATAAATATGTAGTGATTGTCTCTGATAAAAACTCTATAAATATCACATGTCGTATTAGTGATTAGGTGACTGATTCAAATCTTTTTTTTAATGTTCCTTAACCAAATTTTGTGATATAAAGGATAAATAGAATAACTATAGAAAGAATTGCATGTACACTCTATGAAGTCCAGTTACTTAAATATTTATGAGGTGAGACATGCGAACTACAATTGATATAATTAACCTTTCTCCCTTAGTTCCATTGAATGTTGATGTACTTGAAAGAATGTGGACAAGGAACGATATTATTTCTTACAAACACTTGAGAGAGAGTTTAAAAGCCTATTTTCATATCCTCAAGGATAAAATATCAAAGATTGGTGACGAAGCTCAACAGAATATCATTTTCAACTATGAAAAAAAATAAAAATTGTCATATCTAGTAGATAAAAAACTCATCATAAGTAAATCTGAAATTTAAAGGCTTTGAATCTAAAAGGAAGTTTCAAAAGAAAAAATCATACTAGGGTACACAAAATCCAAAAAGAACAACCATCGCTACCATAGGTTCAGATTGGGTGGAGGAAAACCACCCTAGACCAAGATCTATTTCGAGATCTACATTCTTGCAAAAATATAAATTAAAACAAATAAAATAACCAAATTTCACCATAGAGAAAGTTCTTAATAATCTTCCTTTCCAAATAAAGAGAACCCAAAACGAACAAAAACAATCATCACCGTTGTATAACTAAATTTAGTTGAAAGAAACTTATGAAAAATAGTCAATTATTTACCTGATTGTGAACAATCATTTATCTACTAAATCGAATTAAATTAACATATATCAATTTGGTTCTGTTTAGTTCAACGGTTTAGATTAAAATAAAATATAAAAATTATTTTTAATTTTAATGATTTTTAAATTAAAACTAAAAAATATTTTCTAAATTTTTTTATTAATTAAATTTAAATGAAATATTATTTATTTCAGTGTGAAAGTGTTCACCCTACCCGTAGTAAGAAGTTGAATCCACTCCAAAATTAAGAGACGGGGGAACCCTAGGTTGGGTAATTGGCCACAAAGATAACCAAAGCTAAATTTTTTAATTATGTCCAAGTGTAAATTGGCAATTATGCATTTCTCTAACAGACTATCACTAACAAATAAAACTAACTAAACCACCTTTTCAAACCTTGAAGTTAGAACCGACAAAAGCACAAATTGTGTTAAGAGTAGTAGGCCAGCTAGTAGGTTAGCTTGTAATGGTCTAGCTTTCTAAAAGTTTGAGCTTAAGTTACCTTGAGCTGTCAAGCTGAAAAACATATTGTGTCTGAACTTTCATTGATGAGCAACACGGGAAATAACAGAGTAACTCTACAGGATGATTCCTGAAGCCTTTAGCTCCTTTTTCACATTCTAAAAAGTCGAGACTGCGCATTTTCAGATAGAGTTTGCCTTGTAGAACTCATTGGATAGCACGTTCATTCTGCAAATTGTCTAGGGTAGGCAAAGCAAATGCCTACCGTCCAATATTTAAAGGTGTCTACTAACTGCTAAGTTTTTACTTTTGTAAAATGTTTAGTATTTTTTATCTTTTATTTCTGCATATTATTGCTTAGATGGAGATATTAATTAATCATTTCCCAGGCTTCCCCACTGTTTGAATGCCCGTATTTGCTTGCCATTGAAGCTTAGATTGATATTAATAGGAGTTAATTAAATGATAAGAAATGGCAACTGTTGCTCAATCTATAGAATTAGCTAAAATATTCACACTCGGCAGGCTTAGACGTACAAACAGTTTGGGCCCAAAAATTTGGCCTTGCTCAAGCTATGCATATGACTGGGATGATCTTAGCCAGCAGCCCCGAAAAAAAAACATAGGGCGACTCAATACATGTATACATTGTTAACAATTTAAAATCATATTTCACTAATTCATTAACATGTTAATACACATATAAAACGTTATCTCAATTATTTCCAATGTATCAATCTAATACCTTATAACTTGTATTATGAATTATTTTTAAAATGAAACTCTCAATATAAATTATTACTACTCTATACATTGCACATTATTTACTAAATATTATCATGTATACTACTTAATCAACTATCAAAAAAATTTTATAAAGTGTAATGTAACAAAAGTACTTAAAATAATTCTTGGGTAAGTGGTACAATTTGTTGAAGCATTATAAATGAAATTGAGAATTCATCTGTTATGCGCATTTAAAATTTTAAGTTTTATATTACAATTTTTTATTTTAAATTTTAATTTATGACTTGAAATTTTAAGTTAAAATTTAATTTCTTCTAATAATTTTAACATTAATATTGCGATTATAGTGTTACAATAAATGTAATGTTATCCATTCTATAAAATTAAAGTATATAATCAATCAATGCTATGTAAAATATTATCACCTAATAAGATTAGCCTTCAACAAGTAAAATTGTCATAAAATAAGATTATTTGTTGTAAGAAAAGTTATGTGGCATATTAAGGATCGATTAGTATTGTTTTAATTTGTAATATAATTTGTTATTAATATGTTACCTACATAATTAATCATTAAAAAAATAATTTTGTGTTTGATAAATCAGAATATTACATATGTGTGTGTGTGTGTGTGTATATATATAAAAATTATAAAGAAGATACTTTATGTATTTGAATTAGCTAGTTGTGAATAAGAATGACACCTGTCTACATATGATGAGATTCGACGACAATTAACAAAGATACTATAGCCACTAAAAGTAAAAAAAAGATATATATGTTCAATCTCAATCACTACTTAAATCAAGTCACCAACTTTCTTATGATTAATGATTAATCTTTTAAAGCTTGACAACTCACTCCCATTCCCACATTTCGATAAGCGAACTTTTAACTACAATCAACCGAAATGCATTGCTTGGTTGGCATCCCAAACCCTAGCTTGATTTAGCTCTCTCTCTCTTCTCCCCTTTTGTTTTCTGTTCGGCAACCAGATCTCTTCTTTCACTTCAATCCCTCCTTCCTATTTATTACAAATTAGATCAAATGACATATTTATTGATAAATTTTAGTAATTTGAACACTAATAAGGATAGAATTACATAACAATAATTAAATTATACACAAAGTTGTAGTTATATTTAAATTATTTATTTTATGTAATCCAAAAAAAGAAAATTATAAAAATAGAAAATTTTCTTCAACAAAATACAAAATATTGTATCTCTAACATCGAATTTGAAGAATGATTCAACTAATAAATGAGCGAAATAATTCTTTTGTTTGTATCACATCTGTTTAAATTTTTTAATTCTATATATTCACATTATAATTGTTGATAATGTTTTTTACATGTTTAACTTATTGGAGCTGATGTGGAGGGGATGAATTTATATTACTACAATAGGAAAATTAATATTATTTTATGTGTTATAATATTGACTTAAAAAAAAAAATCCCATTCTTCTCGTTAATAATTGAGAAACCCCTTCTTTTTATTGATGAGTTTCACTTTTATGCATGGGGGTCCCTTGGCCATCATGGCAAATTGGTCCCGCATTGGATCTCAATGAATCTAAATTTCTAATCATCGGACTGCGACATCCATTATTTCGTTCATTTCGAATGGTGAAGAGTACTGAAGACTCAAGGCTACTTTATTTATTTATTAATTATGTATGTATTGATTCATAGGGATGGAAAATTGGCTCACAAACTCAGTAGTATCCAACCTTAATGAGACAAGTTTAGTATATTTCTTAGTGAGTTTGAGATCAATTTTGAAAAAAAAAATAAAAATTTATAATAAATTTAGTGAAAGTATGGGTGTCGATAAATATTCCCAAGTATATGTTAGGATACTCATGGATATTTAGTTTTTAAATATATTTTTTTCTAACAAATAAGAAAAAAGAAAAAGAAAAAAAATATACTATGTTTGTATATATGTAGTAATTAAATTATATTTTTTTAATTACCATAATTTTTAAATTATTGAATCTACTTAAAAATCTTTTTTATACATAAAGTATACACTAAATTAAGTAATCTTAAAAGTAAAAATAATAAAAGTCAACATTGATTTTAAAAAAATGATGAGCTACTCTACATTTTAGTCGATTATTAATGTGTAAGTTGTTTACTTTTACAAAAGTCTCTCACTTTTGTGAAATCCTTAAATTTACTTATTGTTTATTATTTTGGATTTTTTTTTTTTTTTATCAATTCACCATAGCCTATTATGTTGTAGTTTTGTAATGGATTAATATAAGTTATGGTTAAATGGGTTCTTAATATTTTATAAAGTTTTATTTTAAATTTCTAATATTTTATGTGTAAATTAATAAGATAATTATATATACTTTTTTTATGAAATTGTTGTGATCAATTTTATTTTATATTTATGTATTTAATATTTTAATGAGTAATACATTTTATTTTAAATTAATACTATAAATTTATTAGCTTAATTAGATTAATTATAAGTTTAAATTTGATATTTTATAAAAATACAAATGTAAAAAAAAAAAAGAAATAAAAAATCTGCTAAAATTAGTTGATATTCAGACAAATTTAATAAATTTTAAATAGATTTGATAATATAATATCAAATTCGCTACAAGTTTAATAAAAATTTGATATTTAATTTTTGTTGAAGATGCAGCTATAAAAGGTATCGTCTCATATCTTGTCCATTGCTATCCATGTCCATTCATTAATTTGATGTAGTTAATTTGAATTTGGTGACACATTCTTTTAATCAAAATTACTTATAAACATTAGCTTTGCGGGCACTAGCTATTTATTGCTTATTAGCGGACCCATCATTATGATATTATACCACCAAGTACTTGACATATTTATATATTTAATTTATAAGTAAATTTTTATTATTTCCAAATAATCATTGGTTAAGTTGGCTGAATCAATTCCTAATTCTCTGAGACAATGATTTTTATACCATTGTTTTAAAACTAATGTAGAGTCATGTGAGGAGAAATTATTTGAAATTAAACTTTGAATTATTAGAGTAGTTAAGACATATGTATAATTATTATACTTTTAATTAATTTTCAAAGTAAATAATTAAAGTTTTTGATATTACTTAATCATTAATATTTACAAAACATCTACATTTTTACACTTAATATTTAATAATTTTATTTTATAATAATAACAAATTTAAAGTCACAATGCTTTAATTTTTTTTATTTTTCAAAAAATAAATAAATTTATTAACGTTATTCTTTCTTATGAATCATCATCATTCGGCTTGCTCCTTCCTTCAGCAGTTGCCCAAATAAAATAGTTCACAAAATACAAAGTCCACGTGAGAAGCCTAATTATTATTATTATTATTATTATTATTATTATTATTATTATTATTATGGTGGCTCTCTGACTCTTATTTAAAAAATATTATGGATTTTTTTTTTTTTTTAACATTGAATATTGTATGCAACTTAACATTAAAGATAATATTAATAAAATTAAAATATTAAATTAATATAATTAACACAAAATATGAAATACACAAACCATTATTATGAGACATTTATCATGAAAAGTGACAATTTAAGAAGGCATGGGATATTTTGTTGGAGGATTACTCCACTGACTAAACCGATTAGGAAGGAGGTCTTTAATTAACAATTTAAGAAGGTATGGCATATCATCTTACCATTTTTTTCTCGAGAATCATTCATTAAGATTTTCCATTAATTTTGAATATTTATAAAATTTTATAATAACTTGAATACCTTTATATTTTATTATTTTTTACTATAAATTATTATTATTATTATTATTATTATGAATTGTGTAACTTATGGTATTTGATATTTTAAAGGAGTGCAGTTATTTTTAAATTTTTCATTTTATTTTAATTTTAATTTATCACCGTTGTCAAAAAAATAAATAAAACATGTATTTTTCTTTTCATATAACAACAATTACAACAAAATTTACATTATCATAATTTTTGTTCGTATATAAGTTAAGATTGTTTTATCTATTTATATTTTATTATTTATCTAAAATATAAATAGAGTAAAAATGCAAAAATATTAATTTTTAAAATCTTATATTAGAATAAAAGAAATATGTTTATGTTTATGTTTAGATTCATATTTTAGGTTAAAAGAAAATGGACATATCTCTAGCTTCAGACTTCAACTTTATTTGGATTTTAGACTAATTTATATTTTAGTTAAAATTCATTTAATTCATATTTAATTAAAATACAATTATGTTCAATAATTTCATCTATGCATTATTATTCTTTTAAATGTGAAAATTATTATTTCCAAAAAAAGAGAAACCCTAATCTTCTTTTTCACTTGCATAATAATTTCAAATATATAGGGCATTAAATAAGTTATTTTTTTTTAAAAAAAAAAAAGAGAAAATATTCAACTTCTATTTTTTAAAAAATTGAGATTTATTTTTAACTAAAATTATAAAATTAAGTAATTTAATTACAAATTTTAAGAAAAATTGACTATTTATCAATTTAAAGAAAGCATATTTAATAATTATGAAACAAAATAATGATTACATCTACCAGCCATGTCAAATTAAAGAGAAAATAAAATAAAAAATTTAATAAAATTAACAACACAATCAATTGATCGATCAAACCCCCTTTTTGGTTGACAGAAAAACATCATGTGTGTGTATATGATTTATTTGGAGAAAAATAATTCTCACTTGAAGTGAACAATGGATACAAATTCACGTGCTTTTGAAATCTAAAATTAGTAAG
>CP135545.1:4844929-4898044 GCA_032402905.1 Khaya senegalensis | reverse complement strand
AAAAAAAAAGGTCGAATTTTATATTTTAAATTTTTTAATTTTTTAAAATTTAAAAAAAATTTAAAATTTTAAATTGGATAAGGAGAGTTTTAACTATAATATATGTATGTATTATTAATTTTTATATTATAAATTTTTATATTATATTTTTTAAATTTTATGTTATTATTTTAATTTTTATATTATTAATATATTATTTTTATTTTTTATTATAAATTTTATTTTATTTTAAAATACATGAACCTTGTCCTAACCAAGTCCGGCATCGACATATCAATCAAAACAAATTATAAGGATTTTTATCGTTTTTGATGATTAAAAAGCATTTGTCTTTTTCTTTTCTCTTTCTGATCCACACATCACGTGCGTCCATCCCATCATCAGAAATCAGGACAAAAAAAGAAAACATAACCAGCCCAGCCCTTTAGTGGACCCCATATGCCCAAATTTGTGCAAGACAAAAGCCTTCCTTTCCTCCATTCTCACAAGCAACCCCAAAAAACACAATCGCAGTAAGAAACCAATCATTTACCTCATGATTTGCCACGTCATGATGCAGGACCACCACTACTCCCGTGGCTGCCGCAGCACCTGATCAGCGTGAATTGTGGCTTACGTCATTCGTGCCCCGTGCACCGTGCCCGTTCCTCAGACTTGTTTTCTTTTTAACTATAGTTTTTATATTTTATTTTTTTAATTTTCTGGGCATGGATAGTGAATGGATGCATGCATGGATGGAACGTTCTGCTACTTCAAAAGCAAGCTATCAGATCTGAGCTCTGACCCACTCCCCAGTCTAGGTAAATTTCTGAAACACTGAATGCTCCCGTTCTGTGTCTTTATGCAGCTTCCCAATTCATGATTTCGAACTCCATTGCTAGGCTATTGCTTCTACATTTTGCAATGTTATTTCCCAAATAGTGATTTACAGGTAAAGTTAATACAGCCGCTGCACAGTAGTCATCCATCACTCACAAGAAAGCAAAAAGTCTCTGGCATCTCGATTTTTTTCTCATTATTATTATTATTATTATTATTATTATTATTATTGTATGATACAGTCGCTGCACGGAGCAATATTGTAGTATGACTGTACATGTTATACTTTTTGATGATGAAATACAGCTGGTAATTAAACTGTTGAATTCATGACGAATAATACTGAACATGCATGAGTCAAACTTAAAAATCTAGTACGTAAATTCATAAATGGTGTTGGCATATTTTTGGGGAATTCATACAGTAGATTTTAATCTAGTTTTCATCTGGCACGGTCTGGTCCCATGGGTGATAGTTTACTGTCAACCATAGCCAAGAGTTGACGATGCTGCAGAGACAACTGGTTGATGTTCTATTTGAAATTGAACATAAAAGGCTCGACGCTTATAGGAATTGGATAGTTTGAAATAACTAGGTGCAGGCAGAAAATTGAACTAACATGTACGTATATATACTTGATTTGAGGTTACCAAAATTTTGTATGTCTCTGAGAATATTGTCAAAATTCTATTTTAATAACTACGAATTGATGATTAACAATAATAATCAATAAAATATTATATATTAATAGAGTTTCAAATTTTTACAAATAAATGTGTTTTTGTGAAAAATTATGGTTTTTCTTCATAAAATAATTTCTTAAATTTACAATAACTAATGCAATTTTGCAAATAATAAGACTTTAATTTGACACAAACAAGTCAGTGGAAGTGGGATAAAACATTTTGTCGAACCTTGAATCTTGTTTGTAGTTTTTGGATGCAATGGGCTAACTATCATTCTAGAGACAAGATTGGATGTTGCGCTAATTTAAACAATTCACAAGAACGAGTGTCAAGGCTTAAAAGAAGAATTTTATTCAATTAAAAAGGACTCCCAAACAAATAACAAGCTATAGGAGCAAACTTACCTCATTAATTAACATAAATTTAAATAAGTAAAATAATATGCTAACTTTTCTCTTAGACAAAGCAAGAAGAAAAATGGAACTATTATGCATAATTTCTCCAGTCTCCTCCTCGTAATAGTGATTTTTCGTCAATGTATTTGAAAACATTTTTTTTAATACATTATTATGAATGTATTTTTATTTATTTATTTTTTACTCAAAAAGCATTCTATGAAGAAGTCTATAAGCTTCTTCTTTTCTTTTCTTTTCTTTTTTTACAATTATAAATATTTTTTAAACAAATTAGATTCTAAAACTATCATTTTTTATTCAAAATTTTACAATAATTATAACTTGTTTAATTAATTTTTTTTAAAAAAATTAAAATTAAAATTAAATTTTAAATGTACATTAATTATTATGCATCAATTATACAGGATAAATTTAATCCTAATTATTAAAAAGGTATTAATTTAACTATTTAAATTTTGTGTAAAAAAATATTTTATAATGAATCGTATCTCTTTTTAACGAATACCAAAAAGTCTTAAAAATAGTGCATACAAACACTGCACATCTAATTCCTAAAGAAATTTGAACAAAAAGAAAAACAAAATACTGCAGAAAAGTTTGACCAGTTCAGGGTTGACAATTGATTCCCATAGACTTGACCGCAGGATAAAATGGTCCAATGAAAAACGAAAGAGCTCTGTACTACATGGGAAAGTAGGGTACGGTAACGCATGCATCCTCATCAATTTACTTGCAATCACATGGCCTTGATCATTTGTATTTTGTGTATCAATTACTAATGGACGTAGATTAAGCGGGGTCCACCATAAACATAAGGCGGTGAGTATTATATGGTACCAAAAAAATAAATTCTTCAATTTTTAAATTTTAATTTTTTTTCACACTTATATTTGTGGTAGTATCGTACACTTTGCTACCCTGACGGACACGGCTCCAATTCATACGCGAGTATTATCGTATATCTTTTTCACTTTTTTGCTTTTACCTTACATTCTTTTGATTTTATTATGGAGTAATATTATTACAAACAATAATTTATGATTAAGAAAACCTAAAAAACCACAGTACATTACATATTCCGTCAAATATTCATTGATTTTCGCATACAATGTCATGTTTATAAATATAATTAATTGAAGAGAAGGCTATAATATTATTATGAAATATTATTAGATACTTTTTTTTAAGATTTTGGTAGTTTTATTTTGCAATAAATTTTATAAAAAAAAAACATATTTATTTTATTTGTAATCATAATTTAACTAATTAAATTTGTAAAAAGATATATTTACCTTGCCATAAATTAATTAATTAAATTTATAAAAAAATATATTTATGTTGCCTATGACCATAAATTAACTAATTAAAAGATAAATATTTTATTTATTTATTTATTCTTTATAAGTAAACTTCTAATTTACTCACTTTATTTTTTTTATTTTTAAATTATTTATATTAGGTACTATTTTATATTCTAAATTTTTAATAATAAAAATTTTAATTCATGTGAAATAAATATCATTAATGTACAATCATATTATTTAAAAAATAATTTATATTAAAATTTAAAATTTTAGAATACAATTATTGTGGTTTAAAAATACTCTAAAAAAAATTAAAATAATTAAATATAGTAGTTATTATTGATATTAATTAATACCATTTGATTATTTATAGTGTAAAATTATATTTTTAATATAAATTATGAATCTTATATAGAATAGTAAGTATGTAATTATATAGATGTATGTGCACTTGTGTGTGTAAATTTATATGTATATTTATGATGAAATTTTTAATAAAATATTATTTTATTTGTTTTACAAGGTATATAAAAAAAAAAACTCTAAAAATTAATTAAGGATGAATAAATTTAGATTTTACTTATACAAAATTAACTTAAGAAATATATGATAAAATAAATATATTTATTTTTTAGGTAGTTAATTTATAATCAAAGGAAAGATAAGTATATTTTTTTCCACATAATTTACTATAGAGTAAAATTATCACAAATTTTTTAAAAAATTTAATAAAATATGATATTATTAAATATAAAAAAAGTCAATCACACAAAAATAAAACCCTGTTAGACAACATAATCAGATTGATAATTTATAAAATTGTTACTAATAATTTAGAAAATTGCACAAGTTTTATTAAATACTTTTTCTAAAGTTTAAGGTAATTTTATTTTATAGTAAATATTATGAAAAGATACATTTGACTAGGAGTGTCAAGGCTCATTTAAAAATAAGTAACTCAACATAACCCATAAGCTCGAATTTTAATAGAACGTGCTGTGCTTATACTATTTATTTAAAAAAATAATATTTAATTATTAAATATTATGAAGCTTATGGGCTTGGGTCTAGGCTCGGCTGACCTAAGCTAGCCAGGTTTGTGGTGAACTCCTACCTTTCGACCCAGCATGAACCGGTGACAGGCTTGTATTGAGTTAGGTTTTATTGTAAAAAGGTTGAACCGACTATTTTGACACCTCTTTCTCTAACTATAAAATAATTAACTAAAAAATTAATATACTTTAATCTATTTATTCTTCATAAATAAAATTCTAATGTACTCGTTCTTATTTAATTTTTTAATTCATTTAGAATATGTACTAATTTATATTTTAAATTTTAATTAATATAAAATAAATATTCTTAATATATTATCATATCATCTAATAGATAATTTATATTAAATGATAGATAAGAAATGTTCAAGTGTCTTTTAATTTTACACAATTTCTTACACTAATTTTTTAATTGTTAGATTAATAAATTTTTAATAATTGAGATAAAATTTGATATATACATTAATTATAATATATTAATTATACAAATTAAATTTAATTTTAATTATTAAAAATGTATAAAGTTAATGGTTAAAAAATGGTGTAAGAAAAAAATTTTAATTATACATACAAAAGTTGAATTTGTCAACAACAATGCAAAATTTCAAGCTAATTATTATAATATTTTTAAAATAATGCCTAACCAAGAAAAAATAATAGTTCTTGAATGGGAACAAGGGTACAGGCATAACAAATCAACTTGGTTATGAAAATATGAAAGTCATATTAATACAAACTAAGAATAATAATTATGATTATTTATTTATTTTTCAATGATTTTAAAACTAATGTGCAAGTTATGAATTTATTAGTCAATTATTAATTGATCGTGAATTGAAATAAATTATATACAAAAGCTATTCATGGATTAGACATTTATCTTGCAAAATTCCAATAAAGCCTTTAAGATTAAACTCCAATATTATTCGTCCAAGCTTCAAAGAAAAGGAAAATGTCTTCAAGGCCAAACGACATGCCGTTTTGGGATTGGCTGTCCCTACAAATCCTTTATGGGTACGCTGGAAGGAGCAAAAGTCACAGTCAGATAGAGAGAGAAAAAATAAGAGGAAGACAGCAAAAAAGGCCGGATCCTAGGCACTGTGCACGAGTCAGCACGTGACCATTGTTGTGTGCAACATTTCATCGTGTCAGTATTTCATTGGCTTTTACTCTTTCTCCCACTGTTCTCTTCTACTGTTGTGTCTGGCCCCTTTTGTTCTCGTCCTTCCCTAATAAAAACACTTTGTACTGTACAAACTACATACCAAACACAGCGCGAATACGAAAGCAAGCAGGCAGGTTATTGTAAGACAAATACAAAGAATTCAATATACGATACAGAGAGAGATGGGACCATTCTTTTTCTGTGCATAAATTCGAGCTTTTTCGTGGACGACATGATCCGAGTCTGCCGCTCTCTCCTCTCTTTCTCTCTTAATAGCTTTACTTCTCTCTTCCTTTCTTTTAAACTTTTAAGCTCTCATCTCTCTTCCTATACTTTCTTTGATAATCAAATTCAAAAGGTTCCGGTAGTTTTAATTTCATATGGAAATGGCGGATCATCAACATGAGTATGGCATGCCGGATCTTAGGCAACTTATGGACGGCCGACCTACAGCTCATTTTCCTGCAATTGCACAGGCGGCGGAGTTGTTTCCCGGCCACCGGAATCTAACTCCACAAGGGCATCATTACGAGATGCTGATGGTTGGTCGTCAAGTGAATGATTTGATGCCTCGAGGGCTGCAAGATTTTAACACAGCTGCTGCAAATAATAGCAGTAATAGTGTTGCTGCAGTTACTGCTGGTGTTTCTACTCCGAGTTTTAGTGGCTTGGAAGGTGAAACAGCTGGTTGTTTTGGAGCTGATGGAGGGAATGGAAGATGGCCAAGACAAGAGACTTTAACACTTCTCGAGATCAGATCTCGTCTCGATTCCAAGTTTAAAGAGGCCAATCAGAAAGGTCCTCTGTGGGACGAAGTCTCTAGGTATATACATACAATGCCCTAATTTTACTCTTGGCGACTCTCTCTCTCTTTTAAGTGGGTTTCGGGGCTGTTTAACAAATTCATGCACCAAGGGGGTTTTGGGTTAAGTTTAACAAATTCATGCGCTAACTCAATTGCACATTTCCTTTACTAGGCTGTTAGTTACTTCTTTTTGAATTTGTCTTGTTACTAATAACGGTGAAGTTGTGGGCAGCTTGTTCATAAGATTTTAAGCAACAAATCGAAGGGTTTTTGCGAAAATATGAATTCAAAGCTCCTTTCATCAGCATTGCATCTCTCTTTTCTCCTTTATGTAAATAATGAAAATTCTTGTTACTCAGATAATTTAATCGAAAACTAGTGTGAAAGATGCATGACTTATCATTATGTTTGTTCATGTTCTTTTAGATAGCTTTTGAAATAATTGATGCTTTGTGTAGTGGTTTTGGGTTAGAAAATGACTACACTGTTGAATTCAGTTGGAGACCCATGTTTTGTTTTCTTCTATTCTTTTTCCTCTCTTTTCTGATTTGGAGCTGTTGATCTCTTGTATGGTTCAAGTACTAACTAGTATCCCGTTTGAAAATCTGTATGGCTTCGTTTTAGTGTAGTTTTGCTAGTTTTTATCTAAAAAGATGGCACTCCCTTGGTTGCTTGAGTGCTATTGTACTAGTTCTATCTATCTGATACATAGACATTCATGTCTAGTCCTCTCGAAACACGTCTTTCTTAAGCAATTTGGACGGTCATATGCTATACTGGGTAAAACTTACGAACACAGCAATCTCTTTGCCATTTATTAGCAAAATCGTGGTCGCAAGAACTTGGTGTTTTGATTTTCTTTTGCATTTTGCAGTTTAATATTTAGGGTTCCTTCCTATCATTTACAATCTTAATTTTTTTTTACCTTCAATGTTTGATTAAGTTTTATATTGTTATAGGATTATGTCTGAGGAACATGGGTATCAACGGACTGGCAAGAAATGCAGAGAAAAGTTTGAAAATTTGTACAAGTATTACAAGAAGACCAAGGAAGGAAAAGCTGGAAGACAAGATGGTAAGCACTATAGATTCTTTAGGCAACTCGAAGCTCTCTGTGGAGACTCCAGCAATTCAGTTTCAGTCCCTGAAACCCACCTCGTTGGAAGCAGTCTTCTTTTTCATGCTGCAAGCAACAACTCTAATCAAGCAAATCAAGAGACCTTTCACTCTCAGAAGCATTGTGATAGTCTTAGCCTTTCTAACTCCTCTGAATTTGATTCTTCGTCGTCAGATGACAATGAATTAAGCACTATGGAGAATGATTCAACAGAGAAAAGGAGGAAGAAAAGAAGAGGAGGGAGCTGGAAGATAAAGATAAAAGAGTTTATTGATTCACAAATGAGAAAGCTAATGGAAAGACAAGAGGCGTGGTTGGAGAAACTGACAAAGACTCTTGAACAAAGAGAACAAGAGAGGATGTTAAGAGAGGAAGAATGGAGAAGACAAGAGGAATCTCGGATAGATGGAGAGCACAAATTCTGGGCTAAAGAGCGAGCATGGATTGAAGCACGCGATGCTGCATTAATGGAGGCATTGCAAAACTTATCAGGAAGACAATTGAAAGCTTCATCTTCAGAGGAGCTAGTAGTTGCTGAGATTCAAAATAACAGTGACAACCAGAATGAAAATGGGAGTGAAGGAATAAACAATAGTACTGTAAAGGTCAGTGATAGTTGGGCAGATTCAGAGATTACAAGGTTAATGCAATTGAGAACCAGCATGGAACCAAGGTTTAACCAAAGTAATGGGTGTTCCCAAGAAGTTTTGTGGGAGGAAATAGCAGCTAAGATGGTTTGTTTAGGCTACAAAAGAAGAAATGCCTTGATGTGCAAAGACAAATGGGATAACATGAACCATTTTCTGAGAAAAACTAAAGAAAGTAACAAGAAACGGAAGGAAAATTCAAGAAGCTGTAGCTATTTTCAAAGCAATGAATCATCTCTTTATAGTCACGGGGGAGAATATTGTGGAATAAATGAATTAGGATCAGCTGAGACTGCAAGACTCCAACAGAATGATAGCTCTTCTCCTTCAAACTCTAATGTCGGGAATGCAGTGAGTGATAGCTGCTTCCGCTTTTTAATGGCTGATGGAGGAGATCACTTGTGGGAAAATTTTGGTTTGAAGCTTAACAGTGGAGATCAAAATCAGTGAGTATGAAGACTACTTTTGGTGATTTCTAATCAACAGAAGAAGAATTTAATGGATATTGTAAAGGGTGGGAGGAAATGGCTGACTTGTGAAAGAATTCTGACCAAGGACTTTAGATAATAGGAATTATGGTGATTAATGTGGAATCACTGCACTGTTGCTCTACTGTTAGGTTTTGTCCCAACCTTTTCTGAATTTTCTCTTTAATTAATTAAAGCATGCAATCGGGTACTTATATTATTATTGTACTTTTATATATAAACATATCTTAATTTTCTGTAGTTTTAAAAGCTTGACTTCATTAGTTTGTATAATCAATTTCAGAAATTATTTATCTTTATCACTTGCTTTTGATAAATGTTAGAGACAATGACGGTAGGCAAGTTATCATAAAATTTAATAAACAAAATGACTTTGCCATTAACTATTTTTGAAATTGTTAAGTAATAAACCCTGAAAGAAACGTCACAAACAGAAGAAATAGGGTAAGAAATAGTCGATAGTAATTTGCTTAACTTGTAGGGTCTCCTGCAATCTTGAAATCAAATTCGGTTTACCCTGATATTTAGGGATAATGTAGTTGACTTAAAATAAAAATAAAATAAATTAATCTGTTTTATATATATATATATATATATATATCTGTTGACTTGTTGCATATAAAACTAAAGGTGAAAATTCACCGATGTTTCTCTTGAAACAACAATCTGATGTTTATGTATTTATTGGCAATGGGTTGAAGTTGTCAATAAATTTCGAAGTCCTTCTTTTGTGATGAAAAAAAATGTAGTTATCTAAAATAAGACTTATTGTTTATATGTACAATGCTGTGATTGCATATTGCTTGGACCATTTAACAATTTCTTATACGAGTTTGGCTTTTTAAGAAGGAGCAGAGAAAATGTTAGCTTTCGTGAGTGGAAAGTAGTAGGTAGCAAGGCAATTTGGAGGCATGACAAGGGTGTTTTGCTCTAAACCTGATATCTAACGGCGCATTTTAATAAGGTGAGAGCCGTATAACCAAAAGGAATTCTGAGAGATCACTGGAGCAGCACATAATTTTCTATTAATCTAACGAATACCGATAGAAAACTTCCTTTTATTTCAATGAAGTATAATAAGTTTGTGATTGATAACTAATCGAAAAACCTTTGAAACCAATAAATATATGTTAAATTAAAAAACGAATTCCGAATTCTATGAGCAAACCTTATAATTTGCAGCATTAAACCCTATTTACACGACTGAAAATGTATACAAATAACAACTTATATAGAAAATGATTGAGGCTAACTCTCCATGTTGCTGTGAAAAGAGCTTAGATGATTTTTTTTTTTTTGTTCTGCCATTTAAAATTGACCACCGATGAGCTATTTGCTGTAAACAAACGTATTTAAAAATTAAAAAAACTAACAGTAAATGAATAAATGAAGGAAAGGATTAACATCACGGTGCCACGAAAAAACATAGTCAATAATGAAGAACAAGAGACAGGGACCGTCCGTACTTAGGAAAGAGTAAAGAAGCTTCCCACCAGAAGTTAATAGAACAAAAGAAAAGGAAATGGGAGACAAGAAATCAGTCATTTTCATTTATAACACAAGCTGTATCAGCAAACAACTAGTACTAGTAATAGCTTTTAGCTAAGCTCCGCTAGCCTCGTTTCATTTCATCAGCTTTTATTACCTGATCCCAGCTTGCTTGTCTTGTCCTCATCCTACATTATTATTTTCAATTATGGGAAAATTTGAAATTTAAGTAATTAAAAGAATTTATCAGCTTTTCATTGATGTGACTGCTTACTGAGCTTAACAGAAAGTTGTCTGCAATCTGCAATCTGCAATCTGCTTGAACCATTGCCACTTCTCCTCTCTTCTCCTTTCTTCCCCCAAGAACTTACATTAGTTTGGAAACTCTGCCTCTTCACCCTACTTTCTGCATCTCCCGCCAGAAATAGCAATTGTCAATCCTTTAACTTCAATTCTATTTTTAGAAAGTATGAAATTATAATGACATGTTATATATTATTCATTTTCTGTAGATTTATTGTTGTTCCCAAAGGAAAATAACGCTAGCCCACAATGAAATATTGCAAGGTATTTTGCGTGAGGTACAAATATAAATTTTTAAAAAAATTATTAAAAAAATATCTTTAATAGTAAAATTATTTTGTTCGATAATTATTGACTAATGATAACAGGACTAAAATAACTTTACTTTTTAAAAAAATAAATAAAAAATAAAAAATACTTCATCTCCATCTTCTTTTTGCTACGACTGTTTATTTTGACAGTTGTTTCTTGCATTATGACAAATTACAGATTCTACCAAGAGTTTGTTTTGGCTTTAGATACTGTTCAATGCAGTTCTAAAAGTTAAACTTCAAGAATATTGACTGATTGTCTACCGAGAAAATGAAAGAAAATTCAAAATTCTATACGCTCAGCGATTTGTATTTTTCATTACTAACTTTCAAAATATAAGATGTGGTTTATAGACATATGAACCGAGAAGAATCCGTACTAACTCACATGCTAATCACAATTCACTAACTACCTCCAACAAACATTAACAACCTATAACAACTTAAGTTAACACCTAAGAATTCCAATTGGCTAAATAAATCATGTCAACACAATTCGATTAGCCTTTGATGCACGCTATTTTTATATGATTTTATCATATTCTCACTCTTAATATTTTGTTACTTTTATCATTTCATTTATTTTTTTGATGTATTTTTATTTATTTTTATGTAGGAAGAAATAAATTATAAAGGAATATGATTTGAAGTGAAAAACTCATTTTTAAGCACATAAAGGACACCGAACAGAATCACCAGTTTTGCAACTCTAAGTTGCCGGGGTTACTATAGTAATCATAAATAGTGTTGCTACAATATCTTACTACAGTTTTTTTGAGAGATTGAAATCAATAGTTCCAAGGCCACGGCACCAAGTTACAAATTTGGAAAACTAAAACAAAGATTAAAAAAAAAAAATGTGTTTTTAAATGAAGATATAAATAGCTCATTTTAGAGAACCACCAATAGAGAGGCATAAAGAGAGCTCCAAGAGAGAAGAAAAAGAGAGAAAAACAAGAAAAGGAAATAAATCTCAGCTTTTTGGGTTGAGATTCCAATGTGATACCTTTCTTTCTTGACTTTATTTTATTAAGGATGTTCAATATAATGAATAAGATGTTATTTTATTTCATTATAAACGAAATTTATTTTTTAGAGCTAGTATGTAACAAATTAAAATATTATAACTTTTTATTTATTTAATGTGACTGAAATTTATCTTCATTGGTTGAGTATTTTGTACTATTTTTAATGCTTATAGGTAATTGATCATTATTTACATAATTTGAAATTCATAATAAAATCCTAAAAATGAGATTTATGACTTAATTCTTGTGTTGAATGCTATAAAGTTTATAGATAAAAATATACTTACATACTTTATGTAATTGCCATGTAGAATTATAATCCTTAATACATTTATGATTATCTTAATTCACATGAGAATATAGTAGATTGATATTTTGAAATAGTTTTATTACAACTTTAAAAAAAGTTAATGAATAATTATGATATTTTTGATTATTAACTATAAATTTAGACATCAAATATTAAAAATAGATAGAATTTTAACAAATTAGTTTTGATAAAATTAAATAACCTAGAATTTTTCCTATCTGGTTACTCTTATTTTATTTTTATTTATTTTAATTTAGTTGTTAGTTACTTTTAGTGTAAATCATCTTTACATTTAACTCATTGAGATAAAATTAAGTTTAATTTAGTAGTTAGATATCAATCTCCATAGAAACTATATTCACTCATCATTATAATATTTGTTTGCGATAACGTGTTCTTGTGTTTGCTTAATTTTTACAACAACCTTTTTTTTTCTACTCTAAGTGTAAAAAACTCCATCTTAAAAGCAATTCATTAGCAATTCATTAGCAATGCATAGTAGCAATTCATCATCATCTAGTATATTCAACATCCCCCTCTTAAGCTCAAAGGTCTAGGCAGAACATGGATGTAACTAAATTGAGTGAAAGCCAAAGGTTTTGTCAAGTATCAACTATTTGTTTAAAGCTTAGTACATATTTAATTTTGAGCTACTCACAAAGTGGACATTAATTCAATATGCTTAGTATGGGCATGGAAGACAAGATTGTGAGTTAAGGCACTAGCACTAATATTGTCACGTCAGATCACTAGATAAGAAAAAGACTGCAAAGAAAGTTCACTTAGTAAAGATTGAATTTATGTAATTTCACTAGCTATTAAGACTAAGAATCTACATTTAGCCTAAGTTGTAATGGCTACAACTTGCTATTTTTTAGATGACCATGACACAAAATTATCACCTAGACAAACATAGTAGGCTCCAACACTTCTACGATCATCCACATCACATCCCCAATCAACATCACTATAAGCTTGAATTTCAAATTTTTCTAAGGAAAAGAATTGAATACTAAGAGAAAAGGTAGCTTGCAAGTATCTTAAAACTTTCTTCCATGCCTATCAATGAATATTGAAGGACAAAAGAGAAATGGGCTAAGATTATTGATTGCAAAAGCTATATAAGGTCGAGTAAGAGTTGCATATTGCAAACCTCCTATTAAACTCCTATATAATGTTGGATTTAAGAAAGCTTCGCCATCTTACATATTGTGGAAACCCATACCCATTATCATAATAAATAAGTGATAATATTAAAAAGTAAATGTTGATTTATATATATATATATATATAATTAGTAGTGCTAAAATAGTATTTTCTAGCATTGATATATTATATTTGAAAAATTTACTTACACATGCCCAACCAATCTTTACATCATTTAGACAAAGGTATATATATATATATAGAGAGACACACACACACACACACACACACACACACACACACACACACACACATGTTCGATCAAAACCGATATAATATTCATGCCCACCCTTTTTATCAGTCACCGCTCAGAGAATTTGTCCGGATTTGCTGTCCGACTAGATGTACCTGAAAAATAGTTTAATTATAGAATAAGTAATATAAAAATTACTCAATAAGAAATACAATATTACTATAATAATTTTCAACGCATAACATTCCAACTATACAATTAATAATCATTTAAGATAATAAAAATAATAACATTATTTTTCTCTTTTATTCCCCTATTACTTTATTCTATTTCATTTTATTATAATTTATTCCTACTTAGTATGGACCAGTCATAATTAGGGTGTACTATGGATCGTGGCCACCATGCTCATCCTACACACCAATTCCTCTATCAAGTTGTGCACAAATACTGGTTCTACCATGGGTTCATCATACCCCCAAGGCACCATCGTGAACAGCCGCTTCCTACTATGAGTTTAACATACTCCTTCCCAGGGTACCATGGAGGACTGCTGTGGTTACAACATACCTTTTTGAGCACCACAAGGACGATTGTAGTTTAATGCACCCCTTAAGAAGTCACAGTTAAAATAATTATAATTATATTCGTCCTGAGCGACTCTGCCAGTATGTAGGAAAATTATGTTGATCCATAGTAATCTTATATATATATATATATATATATAATTACTATTATAATTATGCATTGAGTATTAGTATATGCACTTGTATACATTGTAGGGTCATAATACACACACACACACACACAAACACACACACACACACACACACACACATACACGCACGTTTTTATTTACATAACCATAATTACTACTCAAGTCATTAATTTCACATATAGGTACATATATATACATATACACATATTCTAATTTAACAATTTATCTGAAACACTTTTAACTTCCATAACCACACCCATTCTCCGGCAATGAAATTTTTTTGTTTTTTCACAAATTTATCTTCGATCATTCCCATACACAATTAATATACCTTAAATACTAAAATAATAAATTTTGTCCAAAACATACACAATGCAATCAGCTAAAAATATACTAAATAGTGACTACACATTGAACTTCTACACTTATCCATTTTCCTAAATTTTTTTCTCATTTTCTTTACTTCCCACACCATTCATTTACTTTACGCGTGTTCACTACTATATAATTGTGATAATATGACCAAAACATAATCAATCCTTAACTTCTCACATTGACCAAATCACCCATATCCACACTTCCAATTTTCTTCACTTTCGCTCAACAAACCAACATATCAATTTATCCCAAAATAATTTTATTTCATAATTTTATTATCACAAACATCAAACAACAAAAATCTAACCAACCATAATACATTCCTTTTTGGCTAATTGGACATGCATACATATAATCTATTTTTCTCTAATATTTTCACTTAAACTATCATCACATAATTTTACTATATTCATGATATAATATATTCATAAAAGTCATCACAATATCAATAACACATAAACCCTAATTTATCAAAAATTTGGAGTTCTACATTTCTTACCTTAATAATGCAAAATCCTTTCACTATTAAATTCTATTTCTCCCTTTTTACCTATTTTCATCATTAATACCTATTAAGCTCAACATAAAAAAATTAAAGTACCATAAACCCATGCAAAAATGATAATAAAATGAAGTTCTCACCTTACTCAACAACTTTTTCTTAAGAAATTTTTTAAAATTTCTTGAAATTTAGTGAGATTTTTGACTTGGAAGATTTAAAATTTTGAGAGAAAATTGGAGAGGTTTGTTTTAGTCAAAGAAGAAGAAATTTTCAGCAACTTTCACTTTTTATACTAAACCCTTAATTTTACCATTTTACCCCTTAACCTTTTTGAAAATTTTCTTTATGTCCTAATACATTTACCATACTGCTCATTCTATTTTAAAATAATTTTCTTCTTATCCTTTAAATTTAGCTCTCACTTTACCCTTAGATTCTTTTTAAAATAACTATTTTTCCCTTGGTGAATATAAAATATTATTTTTGTCTTTTTCATCTTTTCTAAGAGAATTTATATCCGACTAAAATTCTAATTTCTTTCCACCTATTATTCACAATATTTGAAGGATTTTTAGGTAGTTAGATTCTAACGTGACTCTTTCGACTCTAAACAAAATGATAATTTTGTTATTTTTAGCAAAATTGCTCTTTTTTGGCAAAAGTGCGATTTTTGTCATTTTGGGATTATTCAACCACTTCGTTCCTCTAATATTCTCTATCATATAACTTTTAATTTATTAGTCTTTAAGTTTGTCCTTCATCATTTTTTTTAAAATAATAATTTTGCCTTTTATCGCCATTTGAACCTGTTTTCGCTAAATTTTCTCCCATCACGTATCCAAAGTTTCTCTTTTATATTTTTTACCCAATTAATAAATAAAATACATTAAAAATACATGCGCTAAGGTACTCCAATAACACTTGAAGTTAAAGATGTTACACATATATAATTTAATATTGGAATTCATTGAAGTACCATATCCTTTACAAGAAATCAAATTTTCTTTTGAAAGCATATGTTGAATGTATTTAGGTCGGCTTAAATGTAAATAATGTTCTAAAGTACTAATCTTAGTATCAAGGAAATAATGTGTAACGCTCCCAAAATTTAAAGGCATATATAATACTAAATCATTCGCAAAACCCACATGACTATGAAAAATTTCATAGAACTTAAATAAAATTCGTAAATAACTCAATTTAGTCAAATATTTCTAATTATGAATAATCATAGATAATCATAAGTCTTTAAAATAAATTCTGATTAAATAACGAAATAAAAGAACTCCTAAAAGTTCTAATGCCTAGGGAACCAAGTAATAGCAGAAGCTCGGCCAAATCCATCCTCTAAGAGTACAATCCTTCAATCATCTAGAATCACAATAAATTATAGTGAGTTTTAAACTCAGTAAGCATATTAGTTTTTCATAAACATAAAATACATACATACTTATATATATAACGCATTTATATACAATGTATGCACATGATATGGTATAGAATGAATATCATATTCGTTTTCGAAAAAAATTCAATAACATTTAAATGCTATATAACATTCTTTCAAAATTCCTAGGAATATCTCCCTTCAATTACCTCTTAGTAGGACTTCACATATAACTTAACATTGAATGAGCTAATACCATCCGTCGATGACATACCGTATATAGGTTAAGCGCAAGTGAGGCATATAATTTTTTAAAAACAATAAACACTCATGCCCGAAGGTAAGAGCCACACCCTCACCCTGATCATCGGTGAGTTCTCCCACATGCACAAATACTTCTTCACATGAATGTGAAGACCATTATACCCAGGGGCACCCCTTAGGTTTCTCCTATATTATATGGAATAATAAACAATAACAATAATACCAAACCCGAAGGAATGACCACAATAAACAATAAAAGCTCCACATAACTTATAATTACCTACTAAGAAAGTAATGAAATTCAATATACTAGCACACAAAACTTAACTTTCATAAACACTTTTCTTACAAAAACACTTTCTCATTACTTTAAACACAATACACATGTCCATACTTAAATGCTAATACACGTGACATAAAGGTAATCACAATAATATGATCATAAACAATTACAATCATAATAACACATATATTCATAAACAATCACATAAATATGTAACCATGTCAAAACAATATTTTCGTAAGAATCTATAATTGAAAAATATTCTTGAAAATATATTCAAACATATACATATATTTATTGTGATTCTCTTTTAAAAAGTCTAGTATACTTACCTCTCGACGATCATAATAAAATTTAATTTAAGCCTTTCAACCTATAATAAAAATTAGTATTTATGAGACTTCTATACACTACCACAAAACACATATAATCTCATTAGACCTCAAATTCCTCATAAAACTAAGCCTTTTCATTGTATAAACTTAATCAATTATCCTGACAGCATTATGTTGAGTAACTATCAATCATTTATTTTTAGAAAATACAATACATTCCCTAATATCATAAAATTTTGCAGAGATAATGAAGATATATAGATAGTAAGTTATTAAAATTTTTGAATCTAAATTCGTACTTTAGCTATTCGAAATATATTTTATTTTTAAAATGTCAAATTCTGCCAAACAAAGATTGACAGTGAGCTATTTCCATTCAAAATTTCGTAACAAATCATAGACATAGAATTTTATTCTGAAATTTTAGTATATTAAACTAGACATAATAAGAAATCAGTATATAAAATTTTATAATTTTTCACAATGTTTGGTTAATTAAAATAATTCCGTCATTCAATTTTTTTACAAAAATGTACAATTTTCTACATCCTGGGGTCAGATTCAAAAAATCATTAAAAATTAAAAACATAATAATATTTGATCAAACAAAATTTATAATAACCTTAAAGATATCTAGTTTATTCACTTAAAACAGTTTTAACAAATTCAAAATACATACTTTTATAAAATTAACGAATTAAGCCAATGTCATAATATTATCTCTGCAGAAATTTTATTTTTCCTTAACTATTTCTCCGTGAATAAAAATTCATTGACTTCACAATCATGAAATTTAACCCTAATATCATAGTCTGATTATAAATCTCAATCATCATGTTCTATAAAACTTAATAGCAAAATCACTTATTACTAATAATAAACTATTAATCTAAAAACCGATATAAAATAAGAAAAAGAAAACTTACTATTTCTTCTTTGCCTCTTCCCTTTTTTCTTGACTTTTACTCTTGCCCTATTTTCTCCTCCCAAAAACGTTAAAACCCTAAACACAAATAAACCCTTCTATTTATACTAGAATAATTTATCAATTCAATCTCTAATTTAATTCTTTTTATCTATTTAACCCTAAATTTATAATTTATTCTTAAAATATTCAATTATTTCATATATAAGACATATACATCCCCAAAAACATAACTTATTATCTATTTATAAATATATAATATAAATTAAAGGAAACTGGAATGTTACATAATGTAAAAGACCAAGGTTTTTAAGAGCAAACCCAACACTAAGTTTGGTAATAAAAGCTTATGTAAGATCAATGTTTGAGCTTATTATTAAGATATCATTTACATAAACTAGAACAAGCAATGAAGATGAAAATGATTATTTGAAAGAAAGGAAGAATAGCACTAGAGTTCTTATGCCCCCATTACAGTAAGCAATCTTTTAACTTGCCAAACCAATCTCTTGGAGTTTATTTAAGTCCATAAAGTGCTTTAGTAAGTTTATAGACATGATTAAGAAATTTGGAATCAATGAACTCCTTTGGTTAAGGCATATATACACCTTTTGTCAACCCATCATTTAAGAAAATATTATTGATATTAAGTTGTCTCACATTCTAACTCTTCATTACTGCCAAGCTAAGCATTATATGGATTGTATAGGCCTTAACCATAGGATTAAAGGTCTTTACATAATCAATTCTAGGTGTTTGACGAAATTATTTTGCTATCAACCTAGCTTTATACTTCAATAATGAGCAACATTTATTGCCTACCAAAGTGTATGCTAAAGAGGATGGAACCAAAACCCAAATTTTATTTCTTTGCAAAGCTTTAAACTTTTCTTGCATGGTTGCTAACCATTTTGGATCTTTTAAGGCTTTAGTAGCATTGGATGGTTCAGTTTTAAGACATAACTAACTATTTAAAAATGCTTTGAAATAGAAAATATCATTCTTGGATTTGGTGTTTGTAACACCACTATATTTAAAATCAACCACACAGATATAATCTGATTTTTTTTTAACATAAAAATATATATATATATATATCCACACATAACCATTAATTAAAATATAATCCATTTTAAATAAAATATTCGACAATATTGATAGAGTACGTACTAGAGGTTATGCATTTATATAATGGATAACCCAACAGTACACCAATGTGGTATACCCTTACACACACGCACACACTTATATCTAATTATACTGTCACATACTACCTAAATATGTTACTAATTATACTCATACTATTATTTTTACCCAATACACATATTGAGTACTGTTCTTAGTACTGATGCATGCACACACAACCACATTTAGGATGTAGTATGCCACTTGGTAGTATGCACCCTATCTAAAAACAATAATCATATAAATATATATATATATATATATCATGGGTCAAGTATTAAAAAACAACCTAAATTTAATTTAAATCAAGAAACATATTTATAGCCAAAATAATTGATACATATATATATATATATATGCAAAAGTTGGATATATATAATATCCTGATTACACACATAGTCCATAGTATGTAACCCAAAAAAAATATAAGTTCACTGTACCAACGTATATATATACATATACATATAGATACATATTTATGCATTAACACCAAAAATACCCTCATTATCAAAATACTAGCCCAGTTGACGTCTCGAAGAGTTCACATCCATATCCTACGACCCCACATTACCCGTAAAAACCACAATCCACAAAGGGTGAGCGAAATAACTCAGTAAGGAAGCATAATATTTTAGTACAGAATTTATTTCTCTACCATATATGCTATACGATACTAATGACGTAGAGGTTATTAAACTCATATCACCTTAACATAATCTAACGAGATAAATACACTCCGACCATACACTCTGTATCACTATCCACATAATGCTCATAGTTATTATTGTATAGAATGCAAATAAATTTACATGCATTTCGAAATCAATATCACATGATATTTTCAATAAATTATCAACAAATATATGATCGGTCATGCTAATACAGTTATGGATTGTGGACACAAAGTCAACCAATCTTATTCAAATTCATATTTTGAAAATTATACTATTACCCAATAACTTTTCAAAACTTGCATTTAACTTTTAAGAAAATTATGAGACTACCTAAACTATTTTTATATTCTTTCATTTTAGTCTATCAATTTTAATTATCACTTTTTCTTCTAATTTTTTATAAAAAGACTATTTTACCCCTAATAAAGAAAATTAGTCATTTTAGTCATTTTTTATCCTTTCTAGAGAAATTCACATCCTAATTCAATTTTGCTTTTCCTATATCTTATTTACAACATTTACAAGAGTTCTGGATGATCAAAATTTGGCAAAATCCTTCCGACCTTTGACGTAATGACCATTTTGTCATTTTTAGTAAAATTGTCCCTTTTTGTCTAAAATAGTAAATTTGGCATTCTTATGGTTATAAAATCTATCTTTCCTGCTAACACACTCTATCATACTAATTTATATCCTCAACATCTAGTTTGGTCAATCAAAACTTTATCAAAATGATAATTTTACCATTCCTGTTTTCGACTTTGCAAAAAAAAATACCAACCGCGTCTCGAATTGGAATTAAACTTACCAACATGATATTTATGAACTCTAGAACTTTTTTTTTTTTGTGATCAAAACTCACTTTGTCCTCAATTTTGAGTGAAAAGACTATTTTGTCCCTACCCGACAAAATGACATGTTTAATCGATTTTCACTCGGTCTTCTTCCAATAACTTCATAAAATATTTCCAAAAGCAAGAGATAATAAAGATCAGGGTTTACTTATATCTGAGTGTCACAGTGTTCATTAGAAGAGCATTTTGTTTGAGTAGGAATGATTTATGTTTGTATATTTTGGGAAATTGCAAGTGAGGTCTTGGATTTAAAAGTAAATTTTGTGTGGATGATAGCAATGTGTTTTATGGGGATAATAGTTAGGAATTGATAGAAGGAACAACTACAAATAAGGAATTTTGCTACTTAGAGTAACTATTAATAAAAGCATTTATACTTGGAATGCAAGATAATAAGAATCAATTAGAAAAATAAGTTGTAGTTGGAGAAATAGATTCTGAATGTCAAGGAAATGGAAATTCATTCTCATTAAAAGTCACATGCCTAACAATAAAAACTTTACCAGATGAATAAAGATACTAGCACCCTTTATGCAATGGGTTATAGCCTAGAAATATGCACTTAGAAGAATAGAAATCAAACTTGTGTTTATTGTAGCATTTTAGACATGAAAAATAAGAGTAGCCAAATACTCTAAGAAAAAAATAATTTGGTTTTTGATTGCATAGTTTTCCAAAAAGAGATATAGAATTAAGGACATCTATTGGTAAATGATTGATAAGATATGTGATTATACGAAAGGCATCTCACTAGGATTTTAATAGTAGTGAAGCTTGTGACAATAGAGCTAATCCAAATGCAACTATATGTCTATGTTTCTTTTAACAGTACTATTTTGATGGTGAGTATGTGGACAAGATTATCTATAGGTGACGCCAAATTGTTTGAGAGATGGAATCATGGGAAAAAATTCACCCCATTATGAGAATGTAGTGTTTTGATTGAAGATGAGAATTATTTTTCAACTTGAGCTTTGAATAATAATAATAAACAAAAGTAGATAAGCTTCTAATTTGGCTTTAAGTAGAAATATCCAATAGTACTTAGTAGAAGCATCTATAAAACTAATATAATACATATAACTTAAAACTAAAATAACTAAAAATGGTCCCTATAAATCTGAATATAAAATTTCAAAGGGAGCGGCAATAACTTTGATAGGTGAACTAGTGAAATGGAATTTATAAGTTTAACCATTAGCACAAGCATCAAAGAAATCAAGTTGCATTGTTTTATTTATAAACAACAAGGTTTATATTGTTCCAACACCATTTGCAATACATGATCACTCATATGCCCAAACATTATGTGTAAAACATTAGTTAAACCTGAAATAGTTTTTGAAGAACTAATACCAACAAAAGGTTAACATGTTCATATTACATTGGAAACTTTAATTGAGTAAATTTAAAGATCAATTTGACAAGAAGTGAATTAAAACACGATGACAACATGGACTTAGGAACCAGTTGATTTGCATTGAAGTCACAAGAATTGATGTTGTTTCAAAGTATAAGCCTATATAAGCCTTTCACAACAACCCGTCCTTTAGCAATATTTGGCCTTCCTTATCCTTGACAAGACAAAAATTATAATGAAATGCTATAATCATATCATTATCATTTGTGAATTTAGACACACTTATAAACTTTTTAGTAATATGAAGGACACAAAACTTGTCTTTTATATGGATTTTCATAAAAGAAGGATGATTTTTATTTTTAAAAATAAAGCAAGCATTTCTAATTTGAGTTATATCCACACCAAAACCATTACCAATTATTAGTTTATCTTTACATAAGAATTCAACTTTATTGTTGAAATTGCACACATTATTACTAGCCTTTATCAACTGATCCATGTCTATTTGTATTTGTCATGTATGAAGCCTTGTTTCCTTGATTTGTTTTCTATCTTAGTCTAAAAGTAGCACCTTGAGTTCTTTGAGTTTTTAATATTGTTGCTGAAGGTGCTGTTGAATGAATTTCTTATTGAATTTATGATAATAGATTACAGTAAGATGATTAGGTTTGTAACAAATTTGACAAATTGGTCTGCCTTTTTATCCTTCTTGATTGTATCTAAATCCTTGATTAGATCTTCCTCATGAGTTAATTTTTTTCCTTTTTCATGTCTTTCAAATGAGAATTAAAATTAATGAAAATTTGATTATAACATGGTTATCCATCATTTTTCTTCTAAAATTGTCTCCCATAAGTGAAATTTGCAGCATAATTCCCTTACATATTTACTGCTTAAGCTAAGTTCTGTTGCTCAAGCCTACTTTCATGAGTCAATAGAATATAACTTCATGTATATTCAAAACATCATTTCTTTCAGTGATGTTGAAAACAACAAAATTGTGATTAGAATTAAGATCAACAAATAGATAAAGAATGAAATCATCATCAGATACTAATTTTTCTATAGTTGCTAGACAATCGACAAGATTCTTCATATTCAATAAGTATTCAAAAATTGTAAGAGTTTTTTCTTTAAAGATTGTAGTTGCAACCTTAATTGAAGTGTTTTTACTTTTAATTAAGATCTAAATTATTTCTCTAATACCTCCTAAACTTCAGAAGAAGTTTTGCAACCAATTACCAATCCCATCTAAGCAATAATTGATTCGGCCTCCTTTATATGACAATGTATTAATTTATAATTCCATCATGTTGTTATCTTTATGGTTTTGTAATTTTTTAATTAATTAAATTTTCAAGTTTGTTTCCTCTTATTGAAGGTAGAACATAAGACTTCTATGCTAGATGGTTTGATCCATCAAGTTTGATAGGAATTGCAAAAGCAAAGAATGTTTGAGTTGGTAAATTCATGAAGACCAGGTTTGAATTAGCCATTGACTCTGTGTAACATTCTCAAATTTAGATATTGCCTAAATTCACTATTATATTTACATTGAAGTGGATATAATAATAATATTGGAATAGAGAAATATAGAAGAGAAACTTTAAAAATGTGTTTGGAGGAAATTTAATAAAAACGAGTACTATTGATAAGAAAGGGCAAAATCATTATTTTGATAAAGTTTTAATTGATCAAATTAGATGTTGAGGATGTAAATTAGTATAATAGAGTATGTTAGAAGAAAAGATAGATTTTATAACCCTAGATATGCCAAAATTACTATTTTGGATGAAAAAGGATAATTTTGCTGAAAATGACGAAATGGTCATTACACCAAGGGTCGAAAAAATTTCGCCATATTTTGATCACCCAAAATTCTTATAAATGCTGTAAATAAGATGTAAAAAAAAAAAAAAAATTGAATTTAGATGTGAATTCTCCAAGAAATGATAAAAAATGACCAATTTTCTTTATTATGAGTGAAATAATCTTTTCACAAGAAATTTGAAGAAAAAAGTGGAGATTAAAATTGATGGACTAAAGTAAAAGAATATGAAAATAGTTTAGGTAATTTTATAATTTTTTTGAGAGTTAAATATAAATTTTGAAAAGTTATTGAGTAAGAGTGTAATTTTCGAAAATGTTAAGTTGGATAAGACTCTTTAACTTTTCAAAATTAGATCAATTCATCTTCTTCTTTCTCTTATCTACCGAACACTTTCCCTTCTCTTTTTAAAAAATTTTCAAATTTTCAAGGAAAAAATATTCCATTTTAGTTAAATTTTCATATTGTGATAGAAGAAAAAATTGAAGAGCATCCTACAAGTTTCAATTTGAGGTAATTTTCTCTTTAATTCATGGTGAAAATTGTAGGAGTGTTGAAACCAATTTGGGAGAATATATGAATAATTGTTTAAATGATGTATTTTAAGTATTTTTTTTTAAAATTTGAATTTGGTATAATTGTCGTTAATTTTGGATTTGAGGTAAGAACCCTAAACCCTAATTTGATTATTTGAGAATTTTATGAAATTAATGCATAATTTATGAAATTGAATATTTGAAAAGTAGATTGGAGTGAATAGAATTGTGTAAAGAAAAAAAATTTAGTTTATGTATATTAGTACATATTCAGTCACTATTTATAGAGTACTTAAATGCTTGATTTTGATGTATTTTAATATACTTAAATATGTATAAATGTGTTAGGGAATAAAAAAAATTGTTAGGAATTGATTTGGATATGTAAATTAGAAGAAAAATGACAAAATTAAAAATTTTGAGTACTATTTATTGAGGCATTGCATGCTAATTTTTGAGAGAATTATGTATTAATAATGGTATGGTGAAATAACGAAATTGATTGAATTTGATTTGGTTGGTTAAAACGGAAGATAAATGAAAAAAATGATAAAATAGTAATTTTAGTTACCTTTTGGGTAACCTTAAATGTTGTTTTATGAAATATTTATATATGTTTATAAATGTATTGTAAAATATTAGAATTGGTAGAATTTAACTTGAGTGAATAAAAATAGAAGACATTGAAAAAAAGGTTATAATTAAAAATTCAGCCATTAGGAAGTGTGAATAATCATATAGGTTTTATTGTATTATATTTTAATGAATATATTAATTTATAGATATAATTATAGAATATACTGAATTAAATCCCATTGATGGAGAATGGATATGCTTATAAAATTTAAAAGTGTTGGTATGATTTTGATCGGTTATCGAAAATAGAATAGATTGTATTGCAATGTGTAATATATTTCGTCAACATTCATCGTTATATCGAGGCATTTTAAAATACTTTTACAGCATTGTATGCTTTAATTATAGTGTATGGTATGGCATTATAGTATAATACATATGTATATATTAATAGGTATTATTATTTTATTATGATTATTGATCATGGGTACATGCACTTGTGTTTGTGTGATTTAGTAATGTGTATGAATTCCTTTTAATATTGATAAGGAATTATGAAAATGTATTATATGTGGTTATTATGGTTAATGTGAAATTATCGAAATGGCTTTGAGAATAGTTAAGGGTAAAGTGGTAGTAATGGTTATAAAAAAAAATTGTATAATTAGAATAACTGTGGATCATAAGATTTTTTCACACCCCAATTGTGCGGTAATACTAGTTCAGAACATAATTAGTTGTATTGGCCATATTTGGGAAGACGTGACTCCGGTGTGGGCTTTGGCAGAGGTGGCATGGCAACACAAAATTTATACAATTTGAATAGAATTTATTTATGGATGTATAGAATGAAGATTGTGTCAGAACTAGAGTCACAATCCATAATTACCTTAATTATGATCAGTCTAGAATAAAATGAATCAGAATCAAAATCAAAACAGAATAAATGAAATGTGTTAAATTATTTTGCTTACATGCTGATGTGTGCTATATAGTTTAGTATGTATATTGTAATGTTAGAATACAAAACAAAAAACAAAAATTGAATCCAGACTATAGACTGAAAAAAAATAAAATGATTAGAATTAGAATTGTATAGAAATAAAATAGAAAAGAGTGAGAAAAAGAAATGTGTAACAGAATAGTTCTGCGTACTAAAAGATAATGTGTAGTGGTATTGATATTTGTTAAATAAGCAGTAAGTCATTACTGAATGATATTGAGAGCATTTTGGTTTCCTTTGCAGGTAGTGTAATATATATATATATATATATATATATAAAATAAAACTCTTATCGAAATTTTTATAAAAATTATTATTTATGTAGTAGTGATACTATTATAGTGAATGGATTAAGTTGAATACGTACCTGTTAAAGTTTTGGATTCTTACTAAACAATTTTCAATTACTTATCCTTATAGTATGGTTAGCGACAAAACGTCTTTGAGTTGTTCCTTTAAGACACCCTAAGAATTTAGAAAAGCGGCATATCATGTTTTATTTTATAAATTTTTAAATATGTATTTCAAAATTATGGTTGTAATTTATAAATATGTATATTTTACTTTTATTAGAAAAAAAATATTTACTAAAAATTTTCTTTGATATCTACGAGTTGATTAAATAAACTAGAGCTCTAAATATTTAATCTTAATATATATATATATATATATATATTAGGGTTATGGGTTCCACACTCTGATACTAAGTTAAACTTTAAGAATATTGATTGATTTGCTTTTAAGAAAATGAAAGAAAATTTTGAATTTTATATGTTATGTAATTTGTATTTATCATTACTAACATTCAAAATAAAAGATGTGGTTTATATAGATATGAGTTGAGAAGAATTTAGACTAACTCACATGCTAATTACAATTCATTAACTACTTTTGACAAACACTAACGAGTTATAATAACTTAAGTTAACACCTCAAAAATCTAGTTGGATTATAGTTAAATGAGAGCCGGCTAAATAAGCCATTTCAACACTATTCGATCAACCTTCTCTTTCCTACTTTAGGTATTAATAACTCCATCTTAGTAGCAATTCATTAGCAATGCATAGTAGCAATTCATTAGCAATGCATAGCAGCAATTCATTAGCATCTAGTATCTTCAACACTGAAAATGTGACTAATTCTAGTTTCGAAATGAGTTCACTAAAAATGTGGGTTATGCAATAGGAAATATGTCAAAAATTGTAGTGCACAAAGAAGGATTTGGTTTGCTAGAAATGAAAGGAGTTTACGCATTGGCATAGTGTTTGAAAAGTGTAGAAAATTATGGATGTAGACAGGGTTTAAAAAAAGAAAAAAAAAAAAAGGGTTAGAAATTTTAGGTTGAAGAAAGATAGGAGAAGGATGAATACTCGGTGTCATCTGAGATTCTCTACTTAGAAATTCTTCAGTTATGGTAGAGAAACTAAGAAAGATTATGATAAGTTTGTTTCTTATTGATGTATAATGAGTTGAATAAGGTTACTTGTGGTCTAAAAAATAAAAATATTTGCTTTGGTTATTGGTTTCCATTCTTTGATTTTGTGTTTTGGTAATTTGGTAATCGAGAATGCAATAGAATAAGAGAGAAAGTAAGATTTTGAATTTGATCTACTTCTGATTGGATTTAATAATATTAGAATTTTAACATAATTAACCCAAATAGTTTGTATTAGGACCATTTAAATTGATGTATGTTTTGTTTTGGTGTTGTTTTATTACTTGTATTTTCATTTTCTTATTCCCTTTTCATGGCATACTTATCTTTATTGTATATGATTTTATTTGTCTAACATCATAGTATTGATGATCCAATTTTTTCATTTTGTATTTCAAATTTTCTTAAGTAGAAATCATGATAGCTATTACTTTAAATACAATTGCATTTCTCGTTCTCTCTCTTTGTGCTTATTTTAGCTATTCTAAATTATTAAAGATGAAAAAAGGTGAAATTTTAAGAGCTAACCCAACATTGGCTTCTCATGCATTGTAATTAGTCTCAATAATGCTTCTACATTTGCATTTGCATATTTAGTTTTCTCATATATTACCTAGAACACAATCACAAAGAAGAAAAATAAGATAAAGTTGTTTTAGTTATTTTATTGGAGACAAGTTTATTTTAGTTATTTTAATATTATCGTTAGTTAACTAACAATTAAATACAATAGTTTTACTATAGAGGAGTACTTTTTATTAATTTTAAGAAAATATATATTTATGTATAATTTTATCAAACCTTATAGAAAGCATGTGAAAATATCCTTTTAATGCATATCTTTTTACTTGGTATACGACAATGAATCATTAAGTCCTATATAAGGTATTTGCAGCCCATATTAAACCATTGGATTGGGCTATAACAAACCCCTTGGATAATGCTCATATATTTTGTTTACGATTATAGGTTTCAACCATTGACCAATTAAGTTGACTTATAGGGTTAGCCGTAACCATTGAATTGAGTTGACCAATATTTAGTCCTTTAAAGGAGTATTTTTCCTAAATCATATTACACAAATCAACCTTGCACTAATTAGAGAAAGAAAATTACTTGTTGGTTGTAACATTTTGAAATTTCTATCATCTTAAAATCCTGTCATAGAGTTATAATACAGTATTTTTGAGAGTTTTGATAAAAGAAAGAGTTGACCGGTTTTCGAGACAGTGTACTGTATGAGTAAAAAATACAGTATTTCATTATCGATATTAGAAATTTGACGATGAAAGCGAAAAGCTGCAATTTCTCGTCGTGCGTGCACGACTATATAAGCGGGACGGGTCGAAAAACCCGACAACACCACCTCACTTTTTCCCTCCCTTTTCTCTCTCTTTTCTCTCTTCTCCCCACGGTTCTCTCTCTTGTGAACAGTGACTTTTGTCACCGGACCTCAGATCACCTCACCGTCGGCGAGTAGAGGACCGCCGGGCCGTCGCGACTGCAGCGCCGCCAACCCCGCCCCAATCGCCGTTGCCACACGCCCTCATGCGCCGCCCGAAGCTTCGCTGACGTGAACTTTGACCGGTGATTCACGGCGGTCCACGGCGAGTTGACCGATACCTCCAGCGTGTCTGGCACCGTCTTGCCATCCTCTTCACGGTGGTGTGCCCAGTTCCGGCATTTGATCACCGGATTCCGACGAGGGAAGGCTGATCAGGAAGGTGTCTTTCCGGCAAGATTTCTGACGATTGGTGTAGCTCCGATGGAATCTGAACCAATCAGTGTGCTCTTTGACACTCGTACTTCGATGCGGTATGTTTAGATCTCAATTTGGAATGAGTTTCGATGATGATTTGAGGGCCCAAAGTAGGTACCTTGAAATCTGAAATTTTAGAATTTTTAGTGATTTTGAATGCTTTAATTTGTGTTTTGTGGCATATGGACACCATGGACAGTATCCTGACATCGCAAGGATCGCGATAGTATATTCTGTTCGTGAAACGAAAATCAAAATTTCGTGGGTTGAATAGTACTCGTTAATAGTATCCATGAACAGTACTTGTACGTTTTTCGAGAAAAAACCCATAGCGTACGGAAGAGTATTTCGAACGCGTATACCTTCTCTGGGGTAGCTTTTCATCATTCGTATAGGCACTGGGTGCCCGGAGGTAAGATAATATAATATTTAAATTGTGAAAAAATAGATTTTAATATTTATAATTGCATAAATGTATATCATAATAATGGGTTAAATTGTAGAAAAGTCTCATTGACGGGGAATCCGTGTGTTAAATATATATATGTATATATAGGTATAAGCGTAATATCATTACCGTCGACCTGCAGTGCTACATTAGGTATTCTAAAATACCTATACAGTATTGTATGTCCCATGTTTGTATTTATATATTTATATGGTAGGTACGCTTGTATATACATACGTAATTATGCCCTTATAATTGAATGATTGAGTAGATGTTGCACTTGATGTTTTGCAATGTTATTAGAATGAACATGTGTGTATACGTTAGTATGTTATAATTATTGTGCCGTAGTAAGGTAATGAGTATATTTTGACTTGTGATGATATGTTGGGATTGCGTGTAATGACGCAATATATGATAACCAATTAAAATATGTATCTGTGAATTTGTATTAATAGTGATATAGTATATCCATATGTTTGGATTGTAATATATTTCTGTGTTTTATCTTGATTGTTTTATGGTGTATTTATATGCCAGAGTGGAATATGTTTTCATGATTTAGTACTGCTAGCCTTATGATAAATCCATGGTTTTAAAGTCTTTTTAGAAGATAAGGACTAATAAATGTGTTTCATAGGTAATTATATTACTTATCATGAAATTATTAACGTACTGCGTGATTAATGTAGGCAAAATGGTCATGTTGTCATAACTGAGTCGACTATGAATAAATTTGTGTGGATAACTAGTATAATGTGGATAATTATAGGTCGGTAGTTTTTTCGTTACCCTAGTAAAGCCGCTCAAGATGGAGCAGTATCATTATAGTAAAACTGTGGTGCCCTTCGGGGTATGTTGAACCCACAGCAGCTCCGGATTGATAATAAGACTGTGGTGCCCTTCGAGGTATGTTGAACCCACAGCAATTGAGAAATGATAATAAAAACCGTGGTGCCTGAGGGGTATGTTGAGCCCATGGTAGGAAGCGGCTGTTCTCCATGGCGTTCTTAAGTATGTGCAATCCATGGCAGAACTAATTATACTGTTGGTTTGAGGAACTCGGTGTGGGCGAATGACCATTGTATACATATATTGAAGTGTACGGTGGATATCATGACCACGATCCATAATTTACTTAATTATGACCGATCTATAAGGAAATGAATTTGTGTGCCTATTAGATTTAAACTGTATGGTAGAATACTTATATCTGCTAAGAGTTGCTTGTGTTAGTGTGAATTGCAATGAGGCAGTGACACGTTGTGTTTTATTTGGTATGGGGACTGTCATGGTTTTCTTGTGTAGGTAGGGTAACTTATATGTATAGGCAAACTCTTGCCGAATTCCTATAAGAAATACTATTCATATAGATACTCATGACCTCCCTTTGTATTCTGGTTTTCATATGTAGAGGAGGGTCTAGGATTACCTTTAATTGCAGTCACAAACGGATTATTGTTATGATTGTGAATTGTGAAAATGGTTAAAGTCTAATTACAACTTGGCAAGTGTTAATTCTTTAAGAGAGAACTTAATCTTGCAGAAATAAAGAGCTAGCATCAACTTGAAAAAGGGGAATTAGTATTTAAATAAGATAATGGGTAAGGCAATATATAGGCTACCTCATTTCTAGTATATAGAATCCTGTTTAGCTCACTGGTATGTTTGTAAAATGAAAAGAATATGTGTGAATTCATAATAAGATTAAAAATCATATGAGAAAGTTGAGAATATTGTGGAAAAGGCACACTGGATGTGTTACAGGTTATTCGACATATTAGTTTACACATTTATTCGTATGGTTAAGAATACGGTGAGAATATGATAGTGTAGGAACTATGTTATGAGTTTACATTTGTTATTGTTAGTGTATCTTAGCGAACGACTAGGATTGGATTGATATGTAACTTTATAGTGGTATAGTCAAGGTTTTGTAGGTGAAAGAATCCTTAGTATGGGATAAAGAATGGTGGACGTGTATTTGCGATTATAGTACAACGGATAGGTTGTCTTGATATAGTAAGAATAAGGAGATAATATGAATGTATGATAAAATAGACTGGTAATGAACCAGTATTGAGATAATTGTGATATGTGGATTGGATATGTGTGTTTCATCTCACTCAGCTGGGCTTGTAAGCCAGTTTCTAATGGAGGTGTGACGTTAAGACTGTGGTACCCTGAGGGGTAGGTAAAATCCACAGCTGTTCTCCAAATGGCCCAGTGGCCTAGAGTAACAACCATAATCCATGATGTTTCTAAGTATAATCGATCACTTGTAAATGCAATAAAATTTCTATCAACAACCTTCTAAGAGTGGAAATAGTATACAGAAACAGTGTTATCGCTTTTACTAATACCCTCGTTGATATATATATTTAGATGTTTGAAATATTTATATCTTATGTGGGTATTGATTGTGTGCCTAAGATATTTTGGTTATCTTGGGTAGAGTGTGTGATTGATATTGTGTGGTTATACCGACTTCTAAGTAGTTCCTCTTTATGTGGCCGCGACATTTAGTTGCTATCTATACGAATAACTATATATTGATTTTATATGGTCATGTAGGTATTCGTTGATAAGAATGAAAATAGGATTTAAATGGACACAGGTGATGGAGCGATTCATTTAGAAATTATATTATTTGAGACTGCATTACCTGTGTATGGTATATTATAAGGAGTATTACTCTGATTGAGATTGGTTATACATAATTCATAGTTGAGATAGTGCTTAGAGTTCTAGAGGATATGATATGGTATCTTGTGTATATTATTGAGCATATGCTTGTCGGTACATGTACATTGTTATGTGGACATGCATTTATCTGTGTGTGTGGAATTGAGTGAAATAGCCAAAATAAGTAAAGATTCAGGTAACATGCTCATTCCTTTATTTAAGTATTGTATTATCTTACTGAGCCATGCGGTGTGCTCACCCCTTTGTGGGATTATCATTTTCTGGTGATTACGATATAGCGGTAGCGGTTCCGGAAAGTGCAGTTGAGGTAAAGATTTTCGAACGGGGCATAATATATATCTAAGGGTTAGGCCATTGTTATGTAATTTCCTTTCTTTGTACTCTAAAGTATTAATTTTATTAAAATGCATAACAATTCTTTAGAAAGAAAAAAAAATAAAGACTATTTTAGTTATTACGATTTATGTGGTTACTTTCTATAAACTCTTTTGACAAATGAAAACTTCGCTTCACTATGAGAAAGTGTTGATTTTTGCCTTTTCGATAATTTCAATGTACTATATGCCACATGAATAAAAATGAAAGGAAGGGGGTGTTACATTGGTAATTGAAGGAAGAGCACTGAGTTTGATTGATGATAAAAGGTGGGAGAAATTTAAAGTTGTAGCAAAATTGTATCTTGCATTAACAAATGAGATGCAATCAAGTGTCTCAATATATATAAGACAATAAAAGAAATTTAGAATACTCTTGACAAATTTGTATAAGGTTAAGTCACCACACAACAAACTCTTGCCTTGAAGAGTACTTGGTTTTCATAATTTTTATGTATGCTTCTTGCTTTAAAAAATAACAATTGTAAGTACCTATAAAGACTAGCAAATATTTGCCACTTTGTTGGCCAAATTTATAGCAACTAGTACTTATAAATACTAGTGCATATCAATCAATAGATTTCGAAGAAGTTCAATACACACTTGTTCTTATATTTTATACTCCACAATGGTGAATGGAGAAAAGTGTTAAAATTTTGATATGATCAGTCATCAACATGAATTTTGTCTTCATAGTTGAGAAAGGAAACTAGATAGGTTTTCAAGAAGGAATGAAGGAGTGAAAATAGTCTCACTCAAAATCTAAACTCTGTTAACAATTTTGTAGCTTTTTAGTAAAATTTTTCTATACATGCACATAACAATATTAGTGCTCTACTCATACCATTACACAAACTTTAATGCTACAGTTGAAAAGCTAATTGAATTAGCAGATTTTATTGTAGAGTGATATTGATAAATGAGAAAAATAGATATATAACAATTGTGGAGAAAACCATCAACATAGATTTACATAATAAAGTTTTAAATGCGAAGAAACCATTCACTTGTATAAAAGGAAAAGATTTTATAAAATCACAAAAAAATTATAATATTTTTTTACCTAATGAAAAAATATCATGAACATTTTTGAATTGAGAATAAAAAGTAGTAAGAAGGATATAACAAAACCAAATAAAAATATTGTGAATAAACAAAATCTTTGTTTTTGTGACAATGAAAATGGAGCAAACAATCCCTTATCCTTTATAGACAAATGAAGGTTCTTGGATTCCTTAATCTTGGTAGAAAATTTATTGCTTTCATACCTGTAAAGTCCAAGATTTCAGCAACTTAAATGTTTAAAATCTAATTGACAATTAGCTAACCTTTGTTTGTCAATTTTTACTAGCCATTTTCTAACTATAATACCACTAATCTACTATCACATGTTAACACGATACCGATATCTTAATGGTCAAATTTTATAAGCAATGCAAGTAAAAGTGACCTCACATATGGAATACATTTGAATTGTGGTGTTTAATTTTAAAATTAGTATTATGGTTATATGAAAACACTAAATATAAAACCAATAAAAACAATTAGATTGTGTTAGGCTAACACAATCCACAAAATTAAGAATTACTCAAGTTTACGTTTTGGGTTAGCCTAAACACAATTAATGTTCATGTTGGATCAATCTAAGCACACAAAATTTTTGTGTGATTAACATGGCCTAGATGACTGTGTTTTGTATCACGTCTTACATTAAATAGAAAATGGTTTAATCTTGGGTTTATAGGAATAAGGAAGCAACACAACTTAATAAAATAGTCTTTTGAGTTGATGGCAAGCGCTCTATTTGTAACACTTGTCTAAACCTTGAGTTAGCAAGTAGAAAAAAATAATAAAAGTAAAATATATAACATAAAATTAATATAAAATAAAACTCTAAATTTTCTCTTCCTCTAAAATTAATAAGATAGAAGATTTAGAATGAAAAATGTAATAGTTGTTATAGTTTTATATTGTTATTTTCTTCTTTTCTACTTCTTCTTATTCTTTTTATTAAATAAATAAATAAATAATAATAATAATAATTAAAATAAAAGAGATGGTAATTTGACTATTTTTTTAACTTTTTTTTTTTTTTGGATTTATGAAATGGATTGTGCCTAACCTATGATGGATCGACCATGTGCCAAGCATGATCTACCATGCCTAGAGTTAAGGTATAACATGACACAAATAGCATATTGTAACCATGTTGTGTTGACATTGTTCATAAGTCAAGGCATACAGACATGAGGCATGCTTGTGCCCAACCAACATCTTGATTCCTCATCGAGCAATAGATATACAAAATCATTGTTGCAATTCTTATTAGTTTGTGAGAATTTTAGTATTTGTTCTTTGATTTGTTACTTAAATTAGTTTTAATTTAATTTGATATACATGCTCGCAGTGAAATTACATAAAATAAACAGTTTGTTTTTCAAAATCCATGCGACAAACCCTAATATTATCATATGTATGTAATTCAATACCATAAATATGTACATACCTCTAATTAGATGATTTTTGTCAAACCACGAATACAGATTTGTTACCTTTGCGTCTTTGTAGTATCCACACCATCATAAATATAATTCAAGTGCTAACTTTTATAATTTGAGTACGTGATATGTTATACATTTTTCTCTTCTCAAGAGTAAAGACACAAAAACAAACCCTAAGCACACTTTTAAAAAAAAGTAAATATCACATATTTATATATTGTTATTTTAAATCTTTAATTTTAACTTAAATTATTTAGTTGAATTTTTTTATAAAGCCAAATTTATTTAGTAAAATAGACACTTATAAATTTAGTTTAATATCTACATAATGCATTTAGTTAAAATTAATACCCAAATAACTCAATAAATTTTAAATCTATTTAGAATTATATGTGTTTGTGTGTGTGTGTATATATATATATATATATATATATATATATTATTATCAATTTTAATGTGTGACCCAATAGGTTATCATAACATTGACAGTAATACTAAAATCTAATTTTAGTGTTATAAGTAATGAGCGGTGTCTAACAACACATTATGATTACTTAAGTAACAAGAATGTCAGTAACTTAACATCAACTTATCCTTGACTAATGTTACCATATAATTTAATTCATTTGTCTTAGGTATTTTAATTGAATACGAGACATAAAACATGTCATCTTCGTATAATTTAATTTTATATTTTTTCAATATTCTGAGTAAACTTGTTCTACTAAATGAAATTAATATTACATATTGATTTATTTTAGCATAACTATGTATTTATCAAAATCTTACTCAATCAAAGGGTTTAAGATATCACTCTCATTATATAAGAGGGACAAATCTTATCTTGATTACATACATCCCTTTATACGAGTTATGACATATTTGATTTTTTTTGTAGTCTATTTTGTTATAAATAACATTTAAAAATATCAGAATATATCATTCTCTATATTGAAAACCATGGTAATTTTAAGTCTAAGGATAACATACACCATTGTGAATATGAGAATTGTTTATGACACTCATATAATAATTCACGTAGTGTTCTAGTGATGGGATGGTTTAATACATTAGTTCACTAACTTGTACTAATATATTAACTTAATATCTTATATCATAATACACACATGTTATTATTAGTTACTACATATACTAGTTTCCATACATTATTGTTATCCTATTTATAACAATACTTGATTATGGACATTTAAGAATAGTGATATACTAATTGAATTTACTATTCTAAAAGTATTAATACATTTATTAAATATACAGATATGTAATGATGAAATAATTAAATGATATATATAAATCAAAATGTCATGATACAAATATACTAAATATCTAAAATACTATTAAATTTAGGGCATATACTAATAATGTTATAGAAGCTACTTATATTATCTGTTTTAGGAATATATTGTCTTATATCTATATAATCATCATCTATTATTATTAATGAAAGAAAATGTTCTTTACTCACAAGTATAAGTTACTTTCTTTATTTTATTATGTTTCTAAATAAAATATGTTTGTAAATTATTTTAATAATTTATTTAATTATTAAATGATATTATTAAAACTGTTCCCTATATAAGTGATATTGAATGGATAATAATATTGCATAATAAGTATAATGAGTGTTTCTGATAAATATCATGACATGATATTAGTATTGTAACGATAAAAGTCATATTGTCAGAATATTAGTATGAATTAATAAAGAACTATTTTTTAAATATGACCAATTGACAATAAATCATATGGTAATGTATGTAAGTAATTATCTATCATATAGTTGTATTAGTGTGAAATGTAAACCTTTGACTTAAGTCATCATTGTCGAATATGATGTAGATACATATAGTTCATATAGTATATAACTACAAGACTAATTGTGTTTTGTATGCTAAAGCTAATTTGGTTATATGTTGTTTACATTAAAAACAAATGATGGTTAAGATGACATTCGTTGGCACAATATACATAGATTTGGAGCATCCACTAACTTTATTTGGGCTTGAGTTCCTAGACAAATATTAATAAATGCCTAAAATGTAAATTTTTAAATGAAGTGAATTAAAGTTATATGAAAGAATTTGTGATGACGAGTTTAGGTTAAGTTGATTAATGATTCGTATTTGTATTAGTTTAGGATTTTGTCATTTCATGGACCCTTACTAAATTAAGATTGGATAATGGAAGGATATTACCCACATAGTACGTACAATTTAAATGAGTTCAATAAAGTATTTCTTAATTGTAGTTTACGGGTATGACACATTACTAAATATTAATCATAGTTATTCAATTTTCGAAATGTTTGAATTCAAAAAGTTTGAAACAAATTTACGACAAAATCCACAATGAACCTACATGGTCACATTAATAATCCAATGCGTTGAGAGATATCTAAAAGAGAGAAAATATTATTAATAAGAGGCTAGCATCTTTCGAGATAAAGTAATGGTCAAATATATATATATATATATATTATATTTATGATTCTTTAAAGTGTTTGATGAATTTTTATAATTTTGTATTTTTACGTAATTTAGTGTAATTTATAATAGTTACACTTAATAATTGATAATTATTAGATAATTATCAATAAACCTTTAAGATATTGCTTATTATTTCCTTAATTGTTAAGTAAATAATTTTACACAAGTATAAGGATTAAAGTGTAATAAATAATAATTATGAATAATTACTATTTTGTTCTTAGTTTATATTTATTCATTAATTTACTTAAAAGTTAAGTTGGTAATTCTTGATAAATATCTTAATTATTTAATTCAAAAATAAAAATGGATAATATAAAAGAAAGCTTTCTATCTAAAATTTATCACTTTCTCTATCTATAATTTACATGGTGTAGATTGTTAGGGTTTTATAAATTTGAACTCATTAGCCTAACGAGGTAAAAAAAAAACTCATCTTTGGTTGATATTTTACACATATATTTGATATATGTTCAAAATAAGCATGAGATGCTTGTAGTATTGGCAAAATTTATATATTTGTTGCATGTTAGGCCATAGAATTCTTTCAAATGGTATCAAAGCATGATTAGGATAAATTATTGGCCTTGATTTGCTTGTACTTAGTTGAAAATCAAAAGGAATGTATATGGGTAAATTTGAGCATATGGATTTATGAAAAAATTGTTTTGTTCGTTGAATCTAAAATGATTAGATTATAAACCCTTGGTTGAGTTGATTACTTGTATTTTGATATTCTAATGTAATTAGAAGTCATTAAGATAAGATCTTGAAAATTAATAGGTGAATTTGCATGAGATGCAAATATATTCATTATTTTATATTTCTTTTGATATTATAATGGTTAAATGGAAAATAAAAACCATAGATTTAGAATCCCATAAATTTGGGCCATGGGTGAAAATTGATGAACAAGCATTATGATGAGATCTATATGTGTATATGGATGCTTGGAAATTTAAAAGAGTTTTTATTTCCTTATTTCTATATTTTTCACCATTATGAGTTGGTGATGAAAAGGGTTGTTTTTATTGTGGCCTAATATGTATAAATGTGTTAAAAATGTGTATGTGTGTAATGAGATTTATGTATACATATGTATGTGTATTTACATAATAGTAAATTGACTTTGTTGTTGGTGTAATTGACTAATTGCATTTGATATGTATTTAAAATGTTTAAATGCATATATGTATTGTAATATTTTGTTTATACTTTTAATTTGATTATATGTATGCTTAAAAGGAATATATTTGATTAGATGAATATGTATTAGATGCATATATGTATGTGCTAGTTACACATAGTTGTGAGAATATGGAACCCATAACCCCAATATATACAAATATACCAAGATACACACACACACACACACACACACACACACACATATATATATATATATATATATTAAGAGTAGTTATTTGCAACGTTAATTTTAATTACTGAAAAATAGTGATAAGAAAACAAAATTTTTTTTGAAAAATTTTTTTCTTTTTTTTATTATGATTTCAATGTACACGTTTTTATATCACAAACATTTATTTTACAAAATAAATTAAAATCTATTACAAATAATAGTATGCCTTCGTCTATGCCAATTCAGTCTTAGAGGTGTTCTATAGATTCTCCATTTTACTAACTTTACCTGTAAGATAATATTTAATAACTGGGTGAGTAATGTAAAATTACTCAGTAAGAAACACAAAATTCTAACTAGTAATTTAGTAAATATCACGTCTCAAACACATAATTAATAATCAATTGGGATAGAACTCTACCCAGTGCTTGCTCATCTTAAACTATTCATTAGAATAGTACTCTTACTAATGAATAGACACAAATGGCCATATAAATAGTATCACTTAACTAAATAAATTGTAACTTTTATAAAAATTCTATAAGAAATCGCTTATACATATAAATTACACAACCTGCAAAAGAAATCAGAACACTCACAATACTAGATAATCACAATGTGCTGTGGTTTTAACAACTATACATGCAATCAACCAACAGATTTAGCACACAAAAGTATTTTCTTTACTTTCTAAATCTATTTTCTTCTATATCCTTTCCACTCTATTCATTCCAGTCTTATTATTATATTCCTTTTTTATTTGACCAGTTATAATTATGGTAATTATAGATCATGGCTACAACTCTGACACAATCCTCATCCTACACACCCACTTTTTTTTGTCAGATTGTGCATAAATCATCCCATGGGTTCAACGTGCCCTTCGGGTGCAATTTAGGAGGCCTATATCACAATCCCACCCCCAGACTCAAGCATAAGTGAGATCCAGCCATACTACTCTAGGCTGAACTCACACTGGAACTACGTTTTTCCAGTTATGGCCATGACTAAAATAAAATTCTTTTACAAGCTAACTTAACAGCACAGTTAGAGTGTGAGGGAATTCATTATTGATCCACAGTTATTCTAATCATTCAATTATTCATTTTATTTATCCATTGGCTAATTATTACAAATTCTAACCCTAACTATACCCAAGTGCATTTTGGTAATTCCATCAACTTTACTACCATAATAAGAAACACACAAGTTACCAAATTCGCAACATGTCCACATACATGTATAATGTAACATGCTCAAATCTAAATATTCCTCTAAAATCTTAGTATAATTATTTTTATAGTATATTTTGAGTTTTGAGTTGTGAAATATATAAGAAAAGTTTTGGAACTCTAGTTAGAGCAATTTTAACAAAAAATGGGTCAAAATAACAGTAAAGGGCAAAACTGTCATTTTGGATGAGCGTTGATAGATCAAATGAGAAACGATTGAGTTAAGGGTTATATTTTAGTTATTACTGAAGAAAAATATTGGTTGGATAATTTTAAAATGGTAAGAATCGCTAATTTACCCAAAAAAAATAAATAAAATAATAATTTTATCGAAAATGGTAAAATGGTCAATTTACCAATATCACAAAGGTCAGATTGAAATCTAAATTTCTAATAATATTATTAATATTGTTAGAAGTATGTAGAAAGAAATAAAATCGAATTCAGACAAGAATACCCTTAGAAAAGAGAAAAAAAAAGGATCAAAATGAAAAATTTTCTTCCTTAGGGGCAAAATGATCATTTTATAAAGAATTTTTGAATTTTGTGTTACTAAAATCTGATGGACTAAAGTGAAAGAATATGAAAATAGCCTAGGTAGCCTCATAATTTTCTTAGGAGTCAAATAGAAATTTTGAAAAGTTATTGGGCAATAATATAATTTTTAAAAATATGAATGTGGATAAGATTGGTTGACTTTTCAAAATTGAAGCAAACCCACCTTTTTTCTCTTCTCGTTCCCGTGAGCTCCCGTTTCTTTCTTTTTCAATTTTTTGAAAAGAAATCAAGCGAAATCTCTTAATCTGCCCGTTTAATCGCGTTACCGCAGAAGGAAAACTTGTTCTACACGTCGAGAGCTTTAATTTGAAGGTAAAATTTTTTGATTTATTAAGTTTTAGTTTTTGGAGTTGTTAGAAAAAATTATTTAAATAATAGTTTTATGGATTAAATGATATTTTAGGGTTTTTTAGCTTGAAATTTGATACAATAGCCATCACATTTGGATTTGAAGTAAGAACCCTAAACCCTAACTTTTTAAATTAGGAATTTTATAGAATTGATACCTAATTTATAAAATTGAGTGTTTGTAAAATAGATTAAAGTGAATAGAATTGTATAAATAAGGAAAAAATTTAGTTCATTCATAATATAACATATTCGGTCACTATTTATAGAGTATTTAAATGTTTGATTTTAATATGTTTTGACATGTTTAAATGTGTATAAATATATTTGGGAATAGATGGAATTGGTAGAAATTGGTTCAGATGTGTAAAATGGAAGAAAAATAGAAAAAAGGGCAGAATGGTTCATTTTGGGTTACTATTTATTAAGTGTTAAATTATGATATTTTTAATGTGTTTATGTGTTAATAATTGTATTGGGAATAAATGAAATTGGTAGGAATTAGTTGCATGTGTAAAATGAAAGAAAAATAGAAAAAGGGCAAAATAGTCAATTTTGGGTACTATTTATTTAATGTTAAATTACATTAATTTAGAAGTGTTTAAAATGGTTGATTAAATATGTGTGTATATGTATATATAAAGAAAATCTCATTACCGGAGAATGGGTACGAGTGTGAAATTTGGAAGTGTTTTAAATGGTTGATTAAATATGTGTATAGACATGTATGTGTGTGTGTGTGTGTGTGTATATATATATATATATAATTGTGAAAAATTAATGATTAAGTATTCTTTATAGTCACACCTTATTCTGCCAACATCCATCGTCTAAAAAGGTATTTTAAATTACTTTTCAAGCGATGTATGTTTAATGTAGGAATACCTTAATATAGGTCTGTATGTGTGTGCGTGCGTGAGTGTATGTGTGTGTGTGTGTATATATATATATATATATCTCGTAAATAGATTAGGAGTATATATATATATATATATAAATTGGTTATTGTTATTATTAGAAATATTATTTTTATAATTGATTTGGTGGTATATAAATGGGTAGGTATTGAAAGGCGTCGATAGGTATAAATTATTTTGTATTGAGAAGAAATTATAAAAATGTTGTATATTTGATTATTAGAATTTTAATAAATTACTAAAAAAATCCTTGAGTAATAGTAAAGGGTAAATAGGTAATATGAGCATATGATGAATTGTGGAGAAAAGTATAAGTAGCCAATATCCTTAAGGTATGATTTCGGAATTTTCTTGCATACAGCAGAGCCGCTTAGGACAAAATGGAATAATGATTTATTATTTACTGTGGTGCTCTTTAGGACATATGGAACCCACAGTCGTCCTTGTGGTGTCCGAAATTGTACGTAAGAAACCACAGCAGTCCTCCATGGCGCCTGTGGCCACGTTGAACCCATGGTAGGAAGCGGCAGTTTGCCATGGGGCCCTTAAGGGCATGATGGACGCCTGTTTTCAGTGGTTTCCTTATCAAATTATCTCTGAATTCGATTCCCTTTTTTTTTCCTACATTTTCCTTACAAAATTTCCAAGATATCTGGGCAGTCGGATATTGTTAGGGTTCTCTCAAATCTTAGCGTCTTGACCATTTTGCCTTTTTCAACAAAAATCACTCTTTTTCGTCCAAACTAGAAATTTTCTCGTTTCTAAGGTTATAAACTTTATCTTTACTTTTAACACGCTCCACTATACTCATTTTCGTTATCAACTTCTAATTGGGCCAACTGATTTTTTTTTTTAAAATAACGATTTTATCCTATCTTACCAATAACACCCGTTTTCACCCAATTTATGTCCTAACGGGTTTTTAAAACTTCTCTTCTATACTTTTCCTCTAATCTAACACTTTTATTACATACATTTTAATATAATTTTAATAAGAGGTCCACTAAATACTTGAATTTTTATGATGTTACAGAGAATGCATGAATATGCTTTACCGTGTGTGTTTATGTGAATATGTGTAAAAATGTATTACCAAGCAGAAATAAAACATTAGGTCGATTCACCGACTTGAACAAGCAAAATTTCTAGTTTGACTAGTTACCTTAAAATGACAAATCATCTAAATGAACGTCAAAATATTTTCTTGTGAGACAATATAATCAAATCAATAATAATTTTTAATAAAGTATAAATATTACATGTCTTAACAATTAATCTAATTATTAATAAATACATACAACGAAACTTTAACAAAACTGTATATATGATCTATATATGTATATTGGTTAGTGATAATTTTATGCGTAAGATGAATAAATAATAATAATAATAATTTGCATGTTTGTGATATGTATATAATGCATATTGGAATAACATGTATATTTACTCCTTGAAAAAATTATTAAATTCATATCTCGCATGATGGGATAACAAGAAATTCTATGACTTGATATTATATCCCAAGATTTCTATTATCCGAGGGTTATGGTGTTGATGTTATAGGATTTAGTTATCTTGTTTTTGGTTGTGTATTTTCATATGGACTAAGATTTCTATTATATAATATGTCCAAGGTGAGGGTAAGAAAAAAGAATCAAATCTTACATGAGATATATATATATATATATATATAAACGAAACTTTTGAGTCTTAACTTGGAAAGTGTAGGATTTAAATTAAATAGTAAGAGCTAATATGATTAATATTTAAAATAATATTTAAAGTGTTTGATTGTTATAATTTAAATTATTTGAAATATATAAGACACTAATCGATAATTTATTTCTTGTAGTTTTTATAATTATGATATAATCATAAACATACAAAAATGTCTAATAACATTATCTTAAAAATATTGGATAACAATATTTTGACAAGACAAAACTTTAAGAATTAGCTGAGAAATTTAAGAATAAGTCTTGATTTTAAAAAAATTGCTTATGTCTTGAAGGCAGTACCACTTCATATTAATAAGGATGCTTTACATAATAAATATTAAGTATTTGAAAAATGGCATGTAGATGAGTGCTTAGTTGAAATTCTAAGGGAGATCTAGGTTTTTTGTATCACCCCTCTATTTGAAATCAACTACATAAGATATAATCTGAAATTTTTTTTTTTAACATAAAGAGATATATATTTATATATATATATATATATATATATACCCCATACATCCTTTCCTTAACATACGCCTAGCTTGCATGCTACTAATTATCATGCTAAGCTGTCGGCCTTCGCCGAAACTGAATTCATCCCTATTTTCTAACTGAAATCAGGCTCGTTTCTTTCTACAATCAATCTCCACATTATATCTTTCCAGGAAATCCATGCCTAAGATAATGTCAAAATCAGGCATATGCAACATAATCATATTTACACCTAGCTCTCTACCCTGGATAACAATATGCTCATTTGGTAGAATCATTTCAATATCTACCCATTTCCCGTCGGGCATTTCTACTCTAATATGATACAATAGCTTAATAGGTTTTAAACTTATTCTCTCAATTATAGCAAATGCGATAAATGAATGAGTAGTCCCAGAATCTATCAAAGCATACAGAGAAGTAGAATGAAATAAAAGCTGACCAGTTACTGTTGATGGACTAGCCTCAGCCTGACTTTGGGCTGTAGTGAATACTCGTGCCTGAGATCCACCTACACTCTGTAAGGATGGGGCTGAAGGGGGTACTACGGTCTGACTCATCTGAACCCGACAGTCCCTCTTAATATGGCCCGGCTTTCCATACCTGTAACATATTACCTGCCGGCCCCCATACTGGCACTCACCTACATGAAATCTGTCATACCTCTGGCATTGCGAAAAACCCTCTTGTGATGGACCAGCTGTCCTATGTCTCTTATCTCGTTCCAATTTTTGACTACCTCGGGGTGGGAATCTCTTCCTACTTCGGAAACTTTGTCTTGAGGATCCGCCTCTCTGTGGTATATAGGTCTGAGATGGTCTAACCGGCATTGCAGCTACTGTCTGTGGTACTTTTTGTAGCACTCTATTCGCATAAACCTCCATCCTCAAAGCTCTACCCAAGGCCTTACCATAAGTCTGTGGAGGTTGTGGACCAGTCATCACATATGCAGCTATATCTGATCTCAATCCTTGAAGAAATCTATCTCGCCGCATCACTTGAGTGCTCACCATCCCTGACACAAAGCTCGCCAAAGCATTAAACCAGGTATAATATTCTTTAACTGTCATGGCACCCTGCTGCAACATAATAAACTCTTGCACCATTGCAGCTACCACATCCTCAGTCCTATATTGTGAGTGGAAGATACTTCTGAATTCTACCCACGAAAGTAGTGTAATATCCTGGGTCTCCTTAACTAGATCCCACCAAATCCTGGCATCACCCTTAAAAAGATAACTAGCATACTAGACCTTCTCCTGGTCGGTCATTAGAAATAAATCTATAGCTGTCTCCACCGACCTAATCCACTCTTCTGCAACTACGGGGTCTGCAGTATCTCTGAACTCCCGAGGAGAATGCTGGCTGGGTAAACTATAGATCGATCCCAAACCAGTCGGAGCAGTACGAGTCGCATGAACTACTGCCTCTGCTCTTACATTCTCTCTACCCATACCCAGGGTAACAACCGGTATTTCCCTAGCCACAGGCCTATCTGAACTTCTAGAGGTACGCCTATCAAGCGCCTCCCTCACTGCTCGATCAATCATACCCTGTAATAAAACCATATTAACCGGTACACCAGTTACTTCCGGCGGGATAGATGTCTCACCAACCTCTTGAGGGACTCCTCGCCCTTGACCAACACTCGGAGTCACCCCTGCATCACGAGCCTGTTCTTGTCCTCGAGCTCGTCCTCGGTAACGCCCAGAACGAGTACCTCGCATCTTTACACAATAAATAGAGCTGTTGCTAATTGCTCACTCAATTATATACTTATACAAGTAATAAAACAATAAAATCCTTACTGCCATCGGGTCTAGATGCGGCTTCGAGGCAACAAGGCATCTTAATACATATGCATGTATAATAATAATATAACATAACCCACTAAATCCAAGGTCATGCTCTGATACCACCAATGTAACACCCCTTTATTTAAAATCAACTACATAAGATATAATCTGAAATTTATTTTTTTCTAACATAAAGATATATATATATATATATGTGTGCGAAAGTTGGATATGTATAATATCCTGATTACACACATAATCCATAGTATGTAACCCAAAAATACAAGTTTACTGTACCAACGTATATATATATATACATATACATATAGATACAAACGCATAATTATGCATTAACACCAAAAAATACTTCTATCATCAAGATACTAGCCCTGTTAACGCCTCGAAAAGTTTGCATCCATATCCCGCGGCGTCACATTACCTGTAAAAAATCACAATCCATAAAGGGTGAGCGAAACAGCTCAGTAAAGAAACATAATATTCTAGTACAGAATTTGTTTCCCTACCATATATACTATATGATACTGATGATGTAGAGGTTATTAACTCATATCGCCTTAACATAATCTAACGAGATAAATACACTCTAACCATATACTCTGTATCACTATCCACATAATGCTCATAGTTATTATATAGAATATAAATAAATCTACATGCATTTCAAAATCAAAAACACATGACAATTTTAACAAATTATCGACAAATATATGACCGGTCGTGCTAACACAGTTATGGATCGTGGCCACAAAGTAAATTCGCCCAACCCTCATCCATTCACACCACTCGTCTATCGGGCTGAGCATATATTTTATATATGATCGATCATATAATCTGGCTATAACCAAACCAGCGGGTGTGAAGAGTATCTGAATATTCGGATCCATAACTAATGTAGTCACAAAATTAATACCACATGGCCTAAAACCATGCATTCATTTTTTTTTTTTTAAAACTATTGTACACTCAAACCATGCACAATAAATACCACATATGCGCACCTATACACACAGAAATGATAAATAACGTTCACATCTCGATTTTATGCGCATATAAAATTCGTTCACATAATGAATGTATGATGCACTTGCGGATAGTGATACCTGACCAACAATTCATAACACTTCCATAATCACATACACTCGCAAATACCCAGTCTACCAATTTCACTGGGATTTATTCATCACAATTGTAATTTCTACTATTACGATAAATATATTGTATACTATCCAATATTAATGGATAACCATATCAACGCATCATTTACTAATAAAGAAAATTTACATAATAATTATAACTACTATAATTATTATGACAACCAACGTGCAACGTCCTGAATATTACAATTTATTCTAAATTCTATTAACCACGCTCCGATCACAGAGCCATAATAATAATTCATTTATACATTCCAACAACTATACAAAGTATTATGCATAAATAACACATCAAAATATTTCTAAATCTCCATAATAATAACCAAAGTTACCATTTTACCCTTCCTTCAAATTTTTTTTCATTTTGTCCACCCAAATCAATTCCTACTAATTTTATTTGCTCCCTAACATACCTATACACATTCAAACATACCATAACATGTTAAAATATATCATTTAGAGGCTCGATGAACAGTACTCCAAATTTACCATTTTGCCCCTCTTTCAATTTTCTTCTATTTTATACATTATTCTATACCCAATTTCATCTAAACATCATCCCTAAATCCATTCCTACACAAATCAACCACCAATCACAAATTTTATAAAAGAAAATTACATTTCCTCACCTTAAAATATGCCAATTGCTTGATTAAACCTCCCAATACCGCAAAACCACCTAAATCACCATTAAAAACCATAAACTACTTTTAAAAACCACTTTTCATCAAACCCATAAATTGAAACTTAGTGAAATCAAGAACTTTTACCGTCAGATTAAAACTCTCGACGCGTAGAATAACTTTTCCTTCTGCGGTAACGCGTTTAATCTGGCGGATTAAAAGATTTTGCTTGATTTTTGTCCAAAAAATTGAAAGAGAAAGGGAGAAGCACCTCACGGCAAGGAAGAAGAAAAATGCATTTTGTTTCAATTTTGAAAAGTCAACCCATCTTATCCATATTTTTTAAAATTATACTATTGCCCAAAAATATTTCAAAGCTTGCATTTAGCTCCCAAGAAAATTATGAGACTACCCAAGCCATTTTTATATTCTTTCACTTTAGTCCATCAATTTTAATTACCACTTTTTCTTCTAATTCCTTGTGAAAAGACCATTTTACCCTTAATAAAGAAAATTGGCCACTTTGGTCCTTTTTCATCCTTTATAGAGAAATTCATATCCTAATTCAATTTCACTTTTTCTATATCTTATTTACAACATTTACAAGAGTTCTAGGTGATCAAAATCTGGTAGAGTCCTTCCGACCCTTAACGTAATGACCATTTTGCCCTTTTTAGTAAAATTGTCCATTTTTGTCCAAAATAGAAATTTTGGAATTCTTATGGTTATAAAATCTATCTTTCTTTCTAACACACTCTATCATACTAATTTATGTTCTTGACATCTAGCTTGATCAATCAAAACTTTATCAAATGACGATTTTACCCTTTTTTATTTCCGACTTCCCAAAAATATACCAACCGCGTCTCGAATTGAAATTAAATATACCAACATAATATTTATAAAATTCTAAGACTTTTTATGCGATCAAAACTCACTTTGGCCTCAATTTTGAGTGAAAAGACTATTTTGCCCTTACCCGACAAAATAACTTATTTAATCGATTTTCACTCGGTCTCCTTCAAATAACTCCATAAAACATTTTCAAAGATAAGAGATAATAAAAATTATGGTTTATTTATATCTGAGTGTCACATTTTTATTTTTTAAAACTTGCAAAATTAGTAAAGTTATCCATATATATACTTAAACATATCTATGACTTTCCATAATTGTCTTAGTTTTAATTAAAGATAAATATTTGTCATTTAATGCATTTAGTCCATGTACTAAAATGTAACATATTTACTTAATTTTTAAGTAAACATAATTAAGTATAACTTCATAGGTTTAAGTGTAATTATTCAATAATTATATATTTACATATATATCCATTGATAATCTATAATATCAATTAGGTTGTGTAATTTACATTAAATTACTATATAATGCAAACTTATGAAAAAAAATTCTTCAAATACTTTAAAGAATTTCATAAATATATATAATACATTTATATATATATATATATATATTGGCCTATATATTATTTCAAAAGTCTTAACCTTTTAATCAATAATATTTTCTCCCCTGAATATTTCTCACTGTCTTTGGTTATTAATGTAACCATTTAAGTTTATTGTGAAATTGTAGTAAATTTGTTTCGAATCTTTCAGGTTTCGAATTATTCAAAAATTTAACGACTATAATTAACATTTACTAATGTGTCATAACTCTCAAATTACAATGAAATTATATTTTATCGAACCTCATTCTAATAATATATATTGTGTGGGTAAAATTTTTTTATCTTTCAATCCTAATCGAGTAAAGGTTTATAATATATCAAAATTCTATACTTAATTAAATACAAACTATCAATCAATATATATTAAACTTATCACCACGAGCTCCTTTGTATGATATTTAATTACATTGACCAATGATTTGCTATTTCAAATATTTATTGATGTTCATTTAGGAACTCGAATCCAAATTGAGTAAGCAAAAACTCTTATCCTATATATCGCAATAGATCCCATCTTGACAATCATTCATTTCTAAATATAAATAACACGTGACCAAACTAGTTTTATCATATAAGACGTGATTAGTCTTATATTTATACACCAAATGAACTATGTGCATTTATACTGGATTTAACTATGATGTCTTGTAACATCTTGAAATTTTTATATTCTTAACACCCTGTCATGGAGTTATAATACAATATTTTTGAGAGTTTTGATAAAAGAGAGAGTTGACCGATATTTAGGACAGCGTACTGTATGAGCGAAAAATTATAACACCCCCTTCCTTTCATTTCTATTCATGTGGCATATAGTACATTGAAATTATCGAAAAGACAAAAATCAACGCTTTCTCATAGAGAAGCGAAGTTTTCATTTATTCAAAAGAGTTTATAAAAAGTAACCACATAAATAGTAACAGCTAAAATAGTATTTTTTTTTTTTAAAGAATTGTTATGCATTTTAATGAAATTAATACTTCAGAGTACACAGAAATAAAATTACATAACAATGGCCTAAACCTTAAATATACTATGCCCCACTCGAAAAATCTTTGCCTCGACTGCACTCCCCGGAACTGCTACTGCTATGCCGTATTCGCCTGAAAATAATAATCCCACAAAGGGGTGAGCACACCACATGACTCAGTAAGATAATACAATACTTAAATAAAGGAAGGAGCATGTTACCTACATCCCTACTTATTTTGGCCATTTCATACAATTCCACACACACAAGTAAATGCATGTCCACATATCAATGTACATGTTCCAACAAGCATATGCTCAATAATATACATGAGATATTATATCATCTATGAATTCTGTATAAATATCTCAATCAGAGTAACACTCCTCATGATATACCATATACAGATAATGCAATCTCAATCCATATATTTTCTAAATGAATCACGTTATCACCGGTGTCCGTTTAAATTCTATTTCTATTCTTATCAACGAACACCTACATGATCATATAAAATCATTACGTAATTATTCGTATAAATAACGGCTAATGCCGCGGCCCCATACAGAGGAACTGCTTAGAAGCCGGTATAACCACACAGTATCAATCACACACTCGGCCCGAGATAGCCAAAATATCCTAGGCACACAATCAATATCCACATAGGATACAAATATTTTAAACACTTAAATATAGATACAACCGAGGGTATTAGTAAAATAATAACACTGTTTCTGTATGCCATTTCCACTACCGGAAGGTTGGTGATAGAAATTTTATTGCGTTTACAAATGATCGATTATATTATGGATCATGGTTGTTACTCTAAGCCACTGGGCCATTTGGAGGACAGCTATGGATTCCACCTACCCCTCAAGGTACCACAGTCTTAACGTCACACCTCCATTAGAAACTGGCTTACAAGCCCAGCTGAGGGAGATGGAACATACATATCCGATCCACGTATCACAATTATCTCAATACTGGTTCATTACCAGTCTATGTTATCATATATTCATATTATCTCTTTATTTTCACTGAAGCAAGACAACCTAACAATTATACTATAATCACAAATACACGACCTCCATTCCTTATCCCATACTAGGGATTCTTTCACCTACATTAAACATTGACTATACTATTCTAAGGACATATACCAATCTAATCCTAGTTGTTTACTAAAGTATACCGACAATACAATGTAAATTCATAACATAGTTCCTGCACCATCATATTCTTACTATATTCTCCACACTACGAATAAACGTGTAACTAATATGTCGAATAACCTGTAATACATCAAATGTGCCTTTTCCACAATATTCTCAAGCTTCTCACATGATCTTTAATCTTATTATAAATTCACACATATTCTTTTCATTTTCCAAACATATCTGTGAGCTAAACAGGATTCTATATATTAGAAGTGAGGTAACATATTTACTGCCTTACCCATTATCCTATTTAAATACTAATTCCCCTTTTTCAAGCTGATGCTAGCTCTCTGTTTCTGCAAGATTAAGTTCTCTCTTACAGACTTGACACTTGCTAAGATATGATTAGACTTCCGCCATTTTCGCAATTCACATTCATAACAATAATCTGTTTGTGACTGCAACTAAAGGTAATCCTAGACCCTCCTCTACATATGAAAACCAGAACATAAAGGGAGGTCATGAATGGCTGTATGAATAGTATTTCTTATAGGAATTCGGCAAGAGTTTGCCTATACATATAAGCTGCCCTACCTGCACAATAAAACCATGACAGCCCCCATACCAAATAAAACACAACGTGTTACTGCCTCATTGCAATTCACACTAACACAAGCAACTCTTAGCAGATAGAAGTATTCTACCATACAGTTTGAATCTAATAGGCACACGGATTCATTTCCTTATAGATTTGTCATAATTAAATAAATTATGAATCGTGGTCATGATATCCACCGTACACTTCAATATATGCATACAATGGCCATTCGCCCACACCGGGTTCCTTAAACCAACAGTATAATTAGTTCCGTTATGGGTTGCACGTACTTAAGAACGCTATGGAAAACAGCCGCTTCCAACCATGGGTTCAACATACCCCACGGGCACCATGGTTCTTATTATCATTTCTCAATTGCTGTGGGTTCAACATACCCCGAAAGGCACCACAGTCTTACTACCAATACGAAGCTGCTGTGGGTTCAACATGCCTCATAGGGCACCACAGTCTTATTATCAATCCGGAGCTGCTGTGGGTTCAACATACCTCGAAGGGCACCACAGTCTTATTATCAATCCGGAGCTGCTGTGGGTTCATCATACTTCGAAGGGCACCACAGTCTTGTTATAATGATACTGCTCTGTCCTAAGCGGCTTTATTAGGGTAACGGAAAAACTACCGATCCATAATTATCCCAATTATACCAGTTATACACACAGATTTATTCATAATCGACTCAGTCATAACAACATGACCATTTTGCCTATATTAGTCAAGCAGCATTTTAGTAATTTCATGATAGGTAATATAATTACCTATGCAACACATTTATTAGTCCTTATATTCTACAAGGACTTCATACG
>CP135545.1:4760976-4835092 GCA_032402905.1 Khaya senegalensis | reverse complement strand
TGTTCCATTCGTGAAATAGAAACTGAAATTTCGTGGGTTGAATAGTGCTCATAAATAGTGCATGTAAACAGTAACTTGCACGTTTTTCGAGAAAAAAACCTGTGCCATACGGAGGAGTATTTCGAACGCATATACCCTCTCCGGGACAGTTTTTCATCGTTCGTATAAGCACTGAGTGCCCAGAGGTAAGTTAATATAATATTTAAATTGTGAAATATAGGTTTTAATATTTATAATTGCATGAATGTATATCATACTAATGGGTTAAATTGTAAAAAAGTCCCATTGATAGAAAATGGGCATGATTGTACAATTAAAAGTGTTAATATCCGTATGTTAAATATATATATATATAGTTATAAGCGTAATATCATTACCGTCGACCTGCAATGTTACATTAGATATTCTAAAATACCTATACAGCATTGTATGTCCCATGTTTGTATTTATATATTTATATGGTAGGTACGCTTATATATACATATGTAATTATGCCCTTATTATTGAATGATTGAGTAGATGTTACACTTGATATTTTGTAATGCTATCCGAATGAACATGTGTGTATACGTTAGTATGTTATAATTATTGTGCTGTAGTAAGGTAATGAGTATATTTTGACTGGTGATGATATGTTGGGATTGCGTGTAATGACGCAATATATGATAACTGATTAAAATATGTATTTGTGAATTTGTATTAATAGTGATATAGTGTATCCATGTGTTTGGATTATAATATATTTCTGTGTTTATCTTGATTGTTTTATGGTGTATTTATATGCTAGAGTGGAATATGTTTTCATGATTTGGTACTGTTAGCCTTACGATAAATCTATGCGTATAAAGTCTTTTTAGAAGATAAGGAATAATAAATGTGTTTTATAGGTAATTATATTACCTATCATGAAATTATTAACGTGCTGCTTGATTAATGTAGGTAAAATGGTCATGTTGTCATGACTGAGTCGACTATGAATAAATTTGTGTGGATAACTAGTCTAATTGGGATAATTATGGATCTGTAGTTTTTCCGTTACCCTAGTAAAGCAGCTCAGGATGGAGCAGTATCATTATAGTAAGACTGTAGTGCCGTTCGAGGTATGTTGAACCCACAGCAGCTCCGGACTGATAATAAGACTGTGGTACCCTTCGGGGTATGTTGAACCCACAGCAGCTCCAGATTGATTATAAGACTGTGGTGCCCTTTGGGGTATGTTGAACCCACAGTAGCTCTGGATTGATAATAAGACTGTAGTGCCCTTCAAGGTATGTTGAACTCATAGCAACTGAGAAATGATAATTAAAACCATGGTGCCCGAGGGGTATGTTGAACCCATGGTAGGAAGCGGCTGTTCTCCATGGCGTCCTTAAGTACGTGCAACCCATGGCAGAACTAATTATACTGTTGGTTTAAGGAACTCGGTGTGGGTGAATGACTATTGTATACATCTATTGAAGTGTACGGTGGATATCATGACCACGATCCATAATTTACTTAATTATAACCGATCTATAAGGAAATGAATTCTTGTGTCTACTAGATTCAAACTATATGGTACAATACTTCTATCTGCTAAGCGTTGCTTGTGTTTGTGTGAATAGCGATGAGACAGTAACACTTTGTGTTCTATTTGGTATGGGGACTGTCCTGGTTTTCTTATGCAGGTAGGGCAGCTTATATGTATAGGCAAACTCTTGCCGAATTCCTATAAGAAATATTATTCATACAGCCATTCATGATCTCCCTTTGTATTCTGGTTTTCCTATGTAGCGGAGGGTCTAGGATTACCTTTAGTTGCAGTCACAAACAGATTATTGTTATGATTGTGAATTGCAAAAATGGCGGAAGTCTAATCACACCTTGGCAAGTGTCAATTCTTTAAGAGAGAACTTAATCTTGCAGAAACAGAGAGCTAGCATCAGCTTGAAAAAGGGGAATCAGTATTTAAATAAGATAATGGGTGAGGCAATAAATAGGCTACCTCACTTATAGTATATAGAATCCTGTTTAGCTTACCGATATGTTTGTGAAATAAAAAGAATATGTGTGAATTCATAATAAGATTAAAGATCATATGAGAAACTTGAGAATATTGCGGAAAAGGCGCACTTGATGTATTACAAGTTGTTCGACATATTAGTTTACACATTTATTCGTATGGTTGAGAAAACGGTAAGAATATGATGGTGTAGAAACTATGTTATGAGTTTACATTTGTTATTGTCAGTGTACCTTAGCAAACAATTAGGATTGGATTGATATGTGACTTTATAGTGGTATAGTCAAAGTTTTGTAGGTGAAAGAATCCTTAGTATGGGATAAAGAATGGTGGACGTATATTTGCGATTATAGTACAACGGATAGGTTATCTTGATATAGTAAGAATAAGGAGATAATATGAATGTATGATAAAATAGACTGGTAACGAATAAGTATTGAGATAATTGTGATATGTGGATCGGATATGTATAATCCATCTCACTCAGCTGGGCTTGTAAGCCAGTTTCTAATGGAGGTGTGACGTTAAGACTATGGTACCCTGAGGGGTAGGTGGAATCCACAGCTGTCCTCCAAATGGCCCAATGGCTTAGAGCAACAACCATGATCCATGATGTTTCTAAGTATAATCGATCACTTGTAAACGCAATAAAATTCCTATCACTAACCTTCCGAGAGTGAAAATGGCATATAGAAACAGTGTTATCGTTTTTACTAATACCCTCGGTTATATCTATATTTAGGTGTTTGAAATATTTGTATCCTATGTGGGTATTGCTTGTGTGCCTAGGATATTCTGATTATCTCGGGCCGAATGTGTGATTGATATTGTGTGGTTATACCAACTTCTAAGCGGTTCCTCTGTATGGGGCCGCGACATTAGTTGTTATCTATACGAATAACTATGTAATGATTTTATATGGTCATGTAGGTGTTCGTTGATAAGAATAGAAATAGAATTTAAACGGACACAGGTGATAAAGTGATTCATTTAGAAAATATATTGTTTGAGATTGCATTATCTGCGTATAGTATATCATGAGGAGTGTTACTCTAATTGAGATATTTATACAGAATTCATAGATGATATAGTGCTTAGAGTTCTAGAGGAGATAATATGATATCTTATGTACATTATTGAGCATATGCTTGTCGGTACATGTACATTGATATGTGGACATGCATTTACTTGTGTGTGTGGAATTGTGTGAAATGGCCAAAATAAGTAGGGATTCAGGTAACATGCTCCTTTCTTTATTTAAGTATTGTATTATCTTACTGAGCCATGTGGTGTGCTCACCCCTTTGTGGGATTATTATTTTCAGGTGATTACGATATAGCGGTAGCGGTTCCGGAAAGTGCAGCTGAGGCAAAGATTTTCGGACAGGGCATAGTATATCTAAGGTTTAGGCCATTGTTATGTAATTTCTTTTCTGCGTACTCTGAAGTATTAATTTCATTAAAATGCATAACAATTCTTTAGAAAAAAAAAATATAATACTATTTTAGTTGTTACTATTTATGTGGTTACTTTCTATAAACTCTTTTGAACAAATGAAACTTTGCTTCACTATGAGAAAGCGTTGATTTTTGTCTTTTCGATAATTTCAATGTACTATATGCCACATGAATAGAAATGAAAGGAAGGGGGTGTTACATGTCTCAGGTCAAAAAATGATATTGTACATTAGCATAATTATAGGATAAATCATTAACTACATGCATTATTATGTGATTTATCATTATGTGATCATATTAAAAAAAAAAAAAATTCTTTAACTATTTAATTTACACTAATGTCTTAATAATGTGACTTTTAAGTTACTCATACTAATATCATCTCATGATATTTACCGAAAGCATTCAGTATACTTATTATGTGATATTGTTGCTCATTCGATATTACCTCCGTAGAGAACAACTTTAATAATTTTATTTAACAATTAAATAGATTATTATGATAATTTACAAATATACTTTATTTACATGCATGACCAAATAAAGAAAACAAAATATAGTTGCGAATAGAAAATTTTTTCTTTTATTAATAAATAATGTATATACAAGACAAAATATACTCCTAAAATCAATAATACAAATAACTTTTAAGGTATATACTAATAAATTTTCATTTACACAAAAGTCATTCGTTGTTGTATCTGATACCCAACTTCTTAAAATAATAGTCTATCTATTTTTGTATTATTGTTTTAGTCAGTGCAACATTATCCTCTGAAGATATTTTTCAAATTAATATTTCTCCAACTTCGATGAACTCTCTCAAAATGTGATATTTATACTAAATATGCTTAAACTCTTAGTATGCTCTTGGTCTTTTTGCTTGTGCAATAGTCTAAATATTATCATAAAACACGATTATTAGATAAGACATATTAGGAACCACACCAAATTTATATACAAATTTTCATATCCAAACAACCTCTTTTGTTGCTTCTTCAATAACAATATATTCTATTTTCGTGTTGGATTTTGCTGTTGTAGTCTACTTGGAATTTTTCCAACTAACAGCTCATCCATTACATACAAAGATAAAGATTAAGATGAACTTTTTAGCATTAACATCAGATTGAAAATCTGAATCTGAATATTTTTAAATGTTCAACTGTTGACATTTGTAACTCAAAACTAAATTGCCTATATTTAGTACTTAAGGATTGATTTCACAACTGACCAATATTTTCCTTTAGATTAGGCCAATATCTGCTTGTAACATTTATGGCATATGCTATATAGGTCTTGTACATAATATTTCATGCATCAAATTGCCTATAGTTGAAGCATAAGGTGTGTTGTGCATCCGCTGTTGCTCTTTATCAATCTTTGGACCCATATCTTTAGAAAGACAAAAACTATATATGAAAAGGTAAGAGTTCTCTTTTAGAGTTCTTTATGTTGAACCTTTTCAATATTCTTTCCATGTACAATTTATAGGATAATCCAATTATCATCTTTACTCTATCTCTATAGATACAAATTCTAAGGACATAGGTCACTTTTCTTGGGTTTTTAGTAGAAAATTTATACGATTTGATTACCCCATCAAATCAAAAATTTCAACTTTTAAAAACTTATTTCAATCCATAAATATATTTATACAATTTGCATAACTTATTTTTATTTGTAGGGGATACAAAACCTATAAACTGTTCCATGTAAATATTTTTATTAAAATACCCGTTGAGAAATATAGTTTTCACATCTATCTACCAATTCACATAATCATAGCATGCAACAATGGCTAGTATAATTCGGATGGACTTAATCATAGCTATTAGTGAAAAAGTCTCTTTATAATCCAACCCTTATTTCTAAGCATAATCTTTTCACATCAGTCAAGCTTTATAGGTTTTTATTTATCCATCCTTACTAAACTTTCTCTTAAAGATCCATTTACAGCCAATAAGAACTATTCCTTTTAGTAGATTTACAAGTATCTAAACCTGATTGGCATACATGGATTGAATCTCAGAATTTATTATCTCTAGCCATTTACCTAAATCTCTATCCAGGATAACTTCTTTATAACCTTTAAAATCATTAATATGATCAGCTTCTCCCACTAAATATAAGTAATAATTATGCGCATAAAGAAACCCGTATCGTTAAAAAAATTTTGATACTCTAGAAGATCTTCGAACTAGAATCGACACTGAGATCTACTGACTGAATGATTAAGCTATAATAGTATGAGTTTGAGGTTCTGAGTACTTTTGCTCAAGTTTAATATTTCTACCTACACCTCATTCTTTTAACAACTCATTCTCTAAGAAGTATGTATTCTTACTAACAAAACTTTTTGATTAAAAGAAAAATAAAAATAATATTCTAAACAATTTTTAGAATAATTAATAAATTGACCATTCTTTGATTTTTCTTTCAATTTATTTATGTTAACTAACTCAACATAAGATGAACAATTTCAAATTCTTATCTAATTGAGACTAGATTTTTTTCCACTCCGTATCTTATAAAAAGTCTTTCGAACTGATTTTGACGGGACTTTATTTCGAATGTATATAGCGATCTGAAAGATATAATCCCAAAAATGCGTTGGCAAATTCTTGAAGCTTATCATTGACCGCACTATATCTAATAAAATATAATTTCTCCTTTTTGTTACACCATTAAGTTGTGGTATATAGAGAAAAGTCAAGTAAAAAACTATTTCGTTATTCTTTAAGAATTTTTGAAATTTCGTACTCAAATATTTCTTTCCACAATCTGATTACAAAGATTTAATACTCTTTTTCATTTATTTTTTTGCTTCATTTTTTAATTCATTAAACTTTTCAAATAATTCAAATTTATATTTTATCAAATATACATACACATATTGTGACATATCATAAGTAAAAATAATGATGTATTCAAATTCTCCTCGAGCTTATTTATTGAATGGTCTATATACATTTGTATATATAAGTTCTAAAAATTCCTTAGCTTTTCTTTTTTTTTTTTTTTTTTGTACTTTTAAAATGCACTTTGGTCATTTTATCTTAAAGACATAATTCACCGGTTGGTTTTAAGCCAATAGGCTTAAAATTTCATTTTCTCCAAGTTGAATTATGTGTTTTTCTCTAATATGACCGAATCTATAATGCAATAGAATTTTAAAATTTGTTTCATTTCGAACTCTTTTCTTTATAACGGATTGAACAGAAGCTATACTGCATAATTTAAGAACATACAAATTATTTGTATTTGCTACACTGCCAAGTAAAACATTTCTTAAATGTATCAAACATTCATTTTCATTAAATTATACAGTGTAATCATATTTACATAATATAGAAACATAAAAGATATTTCTAATGGCACTGGCAAAATACAATACAGAGTCCAAACTCAAAATATGTCTAGTAGCTAGTCTAAGAAAACAAGATCCTCTAACTTTTATAGCAACAGTTGCTTCATTAGTCATCCTCAATACAATCTCATCTCTCTGCAATATACAATTATTCTACATTACCTGTAAAGAGACACATATATAAGTAGTAGCTGCTGAATCAACTATCTAAGACTAATTATCTAAAATAATATTTATTTCATAATTAATCATAAAACAGTTATACATACCTACTCTAGTCTTCTTAAGATTCTCTTAGTATTGAAAATAATTTCTTTTCTAATGTCTTGCCTTTTCACAATGGAAATAATTTCCTTTATCCTTGATCTTTTTTGTCTTAAACTGAATTTTTTTAAATTTTTTTTCTTTGGACTAACCTTTGGCCTTTTCTTTTGTGGCTTCTTTGACTTCTTGCTAGTCTCACTAATAAAAGTCAAATGAACATCCTCATGCCTTTTTCGTTTACTATTCTGCCTATAAAATTCTTGAAACTCATTGAGTAGCTCTGAAAGAGTTTGCTTAATTTTTTTTAAAATTATAATTAGTTATAAACAATTTATAACTGAAAAGAAAGGATTAGAGAATTAAATTCACCATGAAGCAAAGTGGCATTTCAATGCCATATGTGTCCAACTGCCTAAATAATTGATCATCTTAATGACATGATCATTTGGTGGCACTTCTTCTCTGATTTTCATGTTAAAGAGGAAAGCATATAAGTCGTACTTTACAACTCAAGAATTATCACCTTACAACTATTGTAGGCTTGCAAAATATCATAGGTACTATAGAACTTTTCATGTTGGGTTTGAAGTTCGTTATTCATTAATACCAACATATAACCCCGAACTTTTTGGTTGTCATCGTGCCATCTTTTAAATGCTTCACTATCATCATGTGTAGCATCATCATTTATCTTGAGTCATAAAAGACCCTCTAAGACATAACCAAGTTTTTCAAAATCTAGAATAATTCTGAGATTTTTGAACCAATCTTTAAAGTTCCACCCCATCATACATTGTTGTTCAAGATTTTTATGAGAGTATTATTTGACATCTTATATGTTTTATATCACAGATATAAGAAACTACGAGAAAAGAAAGTATTAGTTAGTATCTCATATGTGTTCAAATAAGTTAAATAATACCAATTAAATACTTTAGAAATTATTAAACAATACTAATCATATTAGTTCTCACTATTTAATTTGAATCATGCATTCTCTAAGTCAAGACTCAAAAGTTTTATTTGAGATTTAACAAGTTTAATATTGTAGTAAAGTATCAAATTCTTATTAAAATTAACCAACCTCACATCTTAGAATTCTTGATCAATTAATCTCAATAAGTAGGAAACACTTTTTTATTATATACCATGTAAAGTATGATTTATTTTTCTTGCCCCAGCCACAGACACCTTACATAAAAGAAATCTTAATATTTTAAGCCAATTAAATCCAACCATTGTGCTTTCTCAAGATGTACATCTCATTTAAACCTCACATCATAGAAATCTTAGCCTAGACAATCATGTACACTCAAGAACTAAATAACTAAATTTATAACATTGATACTACACTCTTTACATCATAGAAATTTTTTAATACAATATCAAGTCAAAGAACCTGTTGTTATTCCACCATGAAAGACATGAATTTAATAATTTTATTAAGGAGTAAATACAGATGTTATTCTATGCATCACTATACATATGTACACATATCACATATATGTCAATGTATGTTGACATTATGTGTAACTTATATAAATATATACACATGCATCTAATACATAAGTAAAATGCATGACATACATACACATCATATATGGACCAAATCATATATGAAATCAAATTTACACGCATGAACAAAACATCACGCATGCATACTAGTATTCAAACACTTTACCATATAAATTCACACATATATACATACATAATCTCATTACAATATACGTACTAAAATAAGTATTTACAATAGAAACAAATATGTGTTTAACACATTAAACACCTAAAACCACCATGAAAAACCAATTTTTATTAACCAACACATTATGGCTCATAATTGGAAATATGGAATTAAACATTTTAATTTGCAAAAACATACACATACATATATATCTTACATATACATAAGACTAACATTTATGAAATATACTTAAGACTAACATTTATGAAATATACTTTTCACAAATACACTAGCTCTACCAACCACCATGAATTCCTTAGACATGCACAAGTCAACATCACACATGCATAAACCTTGATGAAAATCAATTTTCAACAATATAGGAACCATGGCTAAATATTTTAGCCATTGAAACATACAATGCAATTTCTTACAAAAACCAACTTTTCATCAAAACATCACTTGGCCAAACCTTATGGTATCATATACCAACAATTTTGTTTCCAATTAACCATTAACATATCAAAAGGAATACACAATGGTAAATGAATTTACATCTCATGCAATCATTTCACTATGCACCGAAACTCATCCATTTATGTTCTAATCTCATTGAAACATATTTATGCATTCAAATAACATCACCATGAGTTCACAACATAATGATAATGCATCCAAACACATTCAAATTGTAAGAAAACCAATTTTTCATACAATTCTCCCTTTAGGCCGAATACACACTCCTTTACATTCCTTTGATTTTTCAACCAAAATCAACACACATATGGGTTCATTTCATCACCATAAAACATCCAAATACATGAGAATTCATTGAAAAAAAATTTTCAAGTACAAAGGCCCATATTGGCCAAATACCCCATATGCATTCCATTTTTCAATTTTTCAATCAATCAAGCACATACATCAATATAATTATGCTCTAACACCATTTGAAAGGAATGGTATGTGCAATAACATGCAATAGATATAAATTTGGTTTATTCAAGAGTTTTATCAAACACTTAGATTGCCAATAATGCATACATCACATATACGCATAAATTTTTACCGTGGATAAGTTTTATCATGTTAAAACACATAGGTGATGAATAAATACCTTTAAAATTGTGAAGGATCTATAATTTACACTAACCAAATGTAAGGAGTGTTTATCCGAAAATTCCACGGGAGATCTAGGTTTTTACTTTTCAAAATTTGCAAAATTGGTAAAGTTACCCATATATATACTTAAACATATCCATATTTTTTTATAATTTCCTTTGCTTTTAATTAAAAATGAATATGTGTCATGGATAGAATAGTAATAATCAAATATTTGTCATTTTATGCATTTAAGTCCATGTATTTAAATACAATATATTTACTTAACTTTTAAGTAAATGTAATTAAATATAACTTCATATGTTTATATATATATCGAGTTGTATATTATCTCAAAAGTATTAGCTTTTTAACCGATAATATTTTCTCCCTCGGATATTTCTCACTACTTTTGATTATTGGTGTGACTATGTAAGTTCATTGTGGAATAGTCATGAACTTATTTTGAACTTTTGAGGTTTCAAACTATTCAAAAATTCAACGATTGTGCCATAGCCTCCAAACTACATTGAAGTCATGTAACACCTTGAAATTTTTATACTCTTAAAACCTTGTCATGGAGTTATAATACAGTATTTTTGAGAGTTTTGATAAGAGTAAGAGTTGACCGGTATTCGAAACAACGTACTGTATAAGCAAAAAATACAGTATTTCATTACCGGTATCAGAAATGTGACAACGGAAGCGAAAAACTGTAATTTTCGTCGTGCGTGCCCGACTATACAAGCAGGAAGGGGTCGGAAGACCCAGAAAACAAAAATTCACTTTTTCCTCCATTTTCTCTCTCTTCCCTCTCTCCTCCCCACGGCTCTCTCTCCTGTGAACAGTGATTTTCGTCACCGGACCTCGGATCACCTCACCACCGGCGAGTGGAGGACCGCCGGACCGCCGCGAGTGCAACGTCGCCAACCCCGCCCCGATCGCCGCTGCCACGCGCCCTCACGCGCCGCCCAAAGCTCCGCCGACGTAAACTTTGACTGCCGATTCACGGCGGACAGCAGCAAGTTGACCGACACCTCTGGCGCGTCTGGCACCGTCTCGCCGCCCTCTTCACGGTGGTGTGCCCCGTTTCGGGATTTGGTCACCGGATTCCGGCGTGGGAAGGCTGATCGGGAAGGGGTGTTTCCGACAAGATTTTTGGCGACCGGTGTAGATCCGGTGGAATCTAAACCGACCAGTGTGTTCTCCGACACTCGTACTCCAACGCGATATGTTTAGATCTCAATTTGGAATGAGTTTCGATGATTATTTTAGGGTCCAAAGTAGGTTCCTTAACATTTGAAATTTTAGGATGATTGGTGATTTTGAAGGCTTTAATTTGTGTTTTGTGGCATATGGACACCATGAACAGCATCCCGACATCGCAAGGATCGCAATGGTGTGTTCCGTTCGTGAAACGGAAACCGAAAGTTCGTGGGTTGAATAGTGCCTCGTAAATAGTGCCGGTGAACAGTAAACTTGCACGTTTTTCGAGAAAAATTTCGTAGCGTACGGAGGAGTATTTCGAACACGTATACCCTCTCCGGGACAGTTTTTCATCATTCGTATAGGCATTGAGTGCCTGAAGGTAAGATAATATAATATTTAAATTGTGGAAAAATTGGTTTTAATATTTATAATGTTTATACTTGCATGAATATACATCATAATAATGAGTTAAATTGTAGAAAAGTCCCATTGACGTGGAATGGGCATGATTGTGCAATTAGAAGTGTTAATATCCTTGTGTTAGATATATATATATATAGTTATAAGCGTAATACCATTACCGTCGACCTGCAGTGCTAGATTAGGTATTCTAAAATACCTATACAGCATTGTATGTCCCATGTTTATATTTACCTATATTTATATGGTAGGAACGCTTATATATACATACGTAATTATGCCCTTATGATGGAATGATTGAGTAGGTGCTGCATTCGATGTTTTGCAATGCTATTCGAATTAACATGTGTGCATACGTTAGTATATTATAATTACTGTGCTGTAGTAAGGTAATGAGTATATTTTTACTTGTAATGGCGTGTTAGGATTGCGTGTAATGACGCGATATATGATAACCGAATAAAATATGTTTTGCGAATTTGTATTAATAGTGGTATAGGGTATCCATGCGTTTGAATTGTAATATACTTCTGTGTTTTATCTTGATTGTCTTATGGTTTATTTATATGCCAGAGTGGAATATGTTTTCATGACTTAGTACTGCTAGCCTTACAATAAATCCATGCGTGTAAAGTCATTTTAGAAGATAAGTACTAATGAATGTGATTCATAGGTAATTATATTACCTATCATGAAAATTATTAACGTGCTGCTTGATTAATGTAAGCAAAATGGTCATGTTGTCATGACTGAGTCAACTATGAATAAATCTGTGTGGATAACTAGTATAATTGGGATAATTATGAATCGGTAGTTTTTCCGTTACCCTAGTAAAGCCGCTTAAGACGGAGCAGCATCATCATAATAAGACTGTGGTGCCCTTCGAGATATGTTGAACCCACAGCAGCTCCGGATTGATAATAAGACTGTGGTGCCCTTCGAGGTACGTTGAACCCACAGCAGTTCCGGATTGATAATAAGACTGTGGTGCCTTTTGAGGCATGTTGTACCCACAGCAGCTCCGTATTTATAGTAAGACTGTGGTGCCTTTCGAGGTATGTTGAACCCACAGCAATTGAGAAATGATAATAAGAATCATGGTGCCCGCAGGGTATGTTGAACCCATGGTTGGAAGCGGCTATTTTCCATAGCGTCCTTGGGTACGTGCAACCCATGGTAGAACTAATTATCCTGTTGTTCTGAGGAACCCGGTGTGGGCGAATGACCATTGTATACATATATTGAAGTGTACGGTGGATATCATGACCACGATTCATAATTTACTTAATTATGACAAATCTATAAGGAAATGAATTCGTGTACCTATTAGATTCAAACTGCATGATAGAATACTTCTATCTGCTAAGAGTTGCTTGTGTTAGTGTGAACTGCAATAAGGCAGTAACACGTTGTGTTTTATTTGGTATGGGGACTGTCCTGGTTTTCTTGTGCAGGTAGGGCAGCTTATATGTATAGGTAAACTCTTGTCGAATTTCTATAAGAAATACTATTCATACAGCTATTCATGACCTCCCTTGGTATTCTGATTTTCATATGTAGCGGAGGGTCTAGGATTACCTTTAATTGCAGTCACAATCAGGTTTTTGTTATAACTGTAAATGGCGGAAATGGTTGAAGTCTGATTACACCTTGGCAAGTGTCAATTCTTTAAGAGGAAACTTAAGCTTGTAAAAATAGAGAGCTAGCATCAGCTTGAACAAGGGGAATTAGTATTTAAATAAGATAACGAGTAAGGCAATAAATAGGCTACCTCACTTCTAGTATATAGAATCCTGTTTAGCTCACCGATATATTGGTAAAATGAAAAGAATATGTGTGAATTCATAATAAGATTAAAGATCATGTGAGAAACTTGAGAATATTGTGGAAAAGGCGCATTGGATGTATTACAGGTTATTCGACATATTAGTTTGCACGTTTATTCCTATAGTTGAGAATACGGTAAGAATATGACGGTGCAGGAACTATGTTATGAGTTTATATTGTTATTGTCGGTATACTTAGTGAACGATTAGGATTAGATTGATATGTGTCCTTAGAATAGTATAGTTAATATTTAATGTAAGTGAAAGAATCCCTAGTATGGGATAAAGAAGGAAAGACGTGTACTTGTAATTATGGTACAATTGTTCGGTGGTTTTGATTCAGTGAAAATAAAGAGATAATATGAATATATGATAACATAGACTGGTAATGAATCAGTATTGAGATAATTGTGATACGTAAATCGGATTTGTATGTTCCATCTCCCTCAGCTGGGCTTGTAAGCCAGTTTCTAATGAAGGTGTGACGTTAAGACTGTGGTACCCTGAAGGGTAGGTGGAATCCACAGCTGTCCTCCAAATGGCCCAGTGGCTTAGAGTAACGACCAGGATCTATAATGTTTATAAGTATAATCGATCACTTGTAAACGCAATGAAATTTCTATCACCAACCTTCCGGGAGTGGAAATGGCATACAGAAATAGTGTTATTATTTTACAAATACCCTCGGTTGTATCTATATTTAGGAGTTTGAAATATCTGTACCCTATGTGGGTATTGATTGTGTGCCTAGGATATTTTGGCTATCTCGGGCCGAGTGTGTGATTGATACTGTGTGGTTATACCGGCTTCTAAGCAGTTCCTCTGTATGGGGCCGCGGCATTAGTCATTATGTATACGAATAAGTACGTAATGATTTTATATAATCATGTAGGTGTTCGTTGATAAGAATAGAATTAGAATTTAAACGAACATAGGTGATAGCGTGATTCATTTAGATAATATATTGATTGAGATTGCATTATCTGTATATGGTATATCATGAGGAGTGTTACTCTGATTGAGATATTTATACAGAATTCATAGATGATATAGTGCTTAGCATTCAAGAGGAGATGATATGATATCTTGTGTACATTATTGAGCATATGCTTGTTGGAACATGTACATTGATATGTGGATATGCATTTACTTGTGTATGTAGAATTGTGTAAAATGGCCAAAATAAGTAGGGATTCAGGTAACATGCTCCTTCCTTTATTTAAGTATTGTATTATCTTACTGAGCCATGTGGTGTGCTCACCCCTTTGTGGGATTATTATTTTTAGGTGAATACGGCATAGCGGTAGCAGTTCCGGAAAGTGCAGTTGAGGCAAAAATTTTCGAGTGGGGCATAGTATATTTAAGGTTTAGGCCATTGTTATGTAATTTATTTCTGTGTACTCTGAAGTATTAATTTCATTAAAATGCATAACAATTCTTTAGAAAAAAAAAATAATACTATTTTAACTGTTACTATTTATGTGGTTACTTTTTATAAACTCTTTTGAATAAATGAAAACCTCGCTTCACTATGAGAAAGCGTTGATTTTTGCCTTTTCGATAATTTCAATGTACTATATGCCACATGAATAGAAATGAAAGGAAGGGGGTGTTACAAGTCGTACCGTTGGATTGAAATGCTCATGACATGCATAAAATTAAAGTTTGTGTTCATTGAAACATTTTCACAAACACATTGTGGGCCAAATAATCATATAACATATATATGCATAAATGACAAATTTTGGATGAGTTTTTGGTACTTACTTGATGAGAAATAATAGAAAATCTTCAATTATGTGAAGTTTTCACAATTTGCACCACTAAATGAACTTGGAGAAACTTGGCCAACTTAAGAGAATTTTAAGGTTTATGGCAAGTTTTTAACTTAACCAAAAATGGTAAAGTTTATGTATATATATTTGAAAAATTCTAAGCCTTTTTATTTTTGTTCTTACTTTTTAATTAAAAGAACATATGCGGCAAAGATAAAATAGTCATCATTACATAATTTTTATTTTTAGTAATCGACTAATTTTTAACCAAAGTGTAATTAAGTTTATATATATATATATATATGGGTCAATGTGTAATTGATAATAAATTATATTTTCATACAAAATTAATAAAATTCTTTAAACACTTTAAAGAATTCATATATATATATATTAAATATATATTTATTTTGACCTAAATATTATGTCAAAGGTACTAACCTTTGTTATTGATAATATTATTACTCTCAAATGCTTATCATTACGTTTGGTTATTGGTGTGACCATTTGGGTTTATTGTGAAATAGCCGTGAACTTATTTAGAACCTTTCAGGTTTATCAAATCATTCGATTGTTTAACGACTATGGTTAACATTTAGTAATATGTCATAGTCCCTAATCTATAATGAAGTCATACTTCATCATTTCCCATCTCAATTGTACATACCGTATAAGTAAAATCCTTTCGTTATCTAATCTCAATCGATTCAGAGTTCATAATACGTCAAAATCATTTACTGATGAAATTACAAACCATCAATCTATATGCACTGAACTCGTCACCATGAATTCCTTGGTGTGACATTTGATTACTCTAATCAAATATTTACTTTTTAACTATTTATCAGTGTTTGTTTGCGAACTCAAATTCAAATGAAGTCAATAAAAACTTCGATCCTATGCTTATCGAGTTAACGGATTTTGTCTTAACTATCACATATTTTCAAATGCAAACAACACGTGACCAAACTGATTTTATCATACAAGATGTGACTAGTGTTGTACTTATTTATCATATGAATCACGTGTATCTACACTAGTTTCGTCAGTGATATCTCAAATCAAAAGACAACGTTGCATATTAGTATAATTACACGATAAATCATTGATTATATGCAATACCATATGATTTATTGTTATGTGGTTATGTTCAAATAAATAGTTCTTCAACTATTTATCCTATACTAATGTCTGAATAACGTGACCATCACATTACTCGTACTACTATCATCTCATGATATTTATCGGAGACATTCAGTATGCTTACTATGTAATATCGTTGCCCAATTAATATCACTTTCATAAGGAACGACTTTGATAATATCATTTAAATATTAAATAAATTATATGAATAATTCACAAATACACTTCATTTATATGCATGACTAAATAAAGAAAATAACATATATTTGTGATTAAAGAACTCTTTTTTTATTATTAATATATATAATATATGTATAAGACAAACGTATCCTTGAAGCTAATAACACGAATGACTTCTAAGGCATACTCTAACATGTAATTCATCGAGCCTTATCTTAATTGTATATACCGTATAAGTAAAATTTTTCTATCATCCACTCTTAATCAAATAATGGCCCATAGTATATCAAAACCCTATACTGATATAAATATGAACCATCAATCAATATACATTGAACTCATCACCACAAACTCTTTCATATAATATTTAATTATACTAACCAATAATTTATTATTTCAGCTATTTATTGATATTCATTTAGAAACTTGAATTAGAATTAAGTTAGCAAAAATTTTGACTTTATATATTGAGCCAACAGATCCCATCTTAACTGTCATTTATTTTTGAATGTAAATAATACATGACCAAATCGACTTTATCATACAAGACGTGATTAGTCTTGTACTTATATATTATATGAACAACTTACATTTACACTAAAATCGACTATGATATCTCAAGTCAAAAGATATATTGTACATTAGTACAATTATATAATAAATTGTTAATTAAATACATTACCATGTGATTTATTGTTATATGGTCATATTTAAAAAAATAATTTTTTAATTATTTAATCAATACTAATGTTCTAATAATGTAACTTTTAAGTTACCTGTATTAATATCATCTTATGATATTCACTAAATATATTCAAAATGCTTACTACAAAATATCATTGTTCATTCAATATCACCGCCATAGGGATCAACTTTAATAATTTCATTTAACGATCAAATGAATTATTAAGATAATTTATAATATACTTTATTTTTATACATGACTAAATAAAGGAAACAATAAATTTTTGTAAATAAATAACTCTTTTTTTTAATAAATAATGTATATATAAGATAAAATATATCTCTGAAATTGATAACACAAATAGGTTTTAAGGGATAATCTAACATAAACTAACATCAATAAATACTTGAAAGGTAAATCTCCGACCAAGGTGAATTAAAATTATATAAAAGAGTTTGTGATAACGAGTTTAGGACATATTGATTAATGATTTATATTTACAACAGTTAAGGGTTTTAACATTTTGATGAATCCTTATTTAATTAGGATTGAAAAATGGAATGATATTACCCATATGGTACATACAATTTAGATGGGTTCGATGAAGTATCTTTTCATTATAGTTTAGGGGGTTATGACACTTTACTAAATATTAATCATAATCATTGAATTTTCGAAATGTTCAAATCCAAAAAGTTTAGAATAAATTTATGGTTAAACCACAATAAACCTACATAATCACACCAATAATCCAATTCGTCGAGAGATATTCGAGAAAGAGAAAATATTATTTATAAAAAGCTAATACCTTTCGAGATAACATGATGGTCAAAATATATATATATATATATGTGTGTGTTATATATATTTATAATTCTTTAAAGTATTTGAAAAATTTTTATAATTTTGTATTTTTATATAATTTAGTGTAAATTATGTAACATATTGATAATAAATATTGTCAAAGGACCTAAATATAAATTTACAAAAGCTACCCTTAATGATTGATAATTATTAGATAATTGTCAATAAACTCTTGAAGATATTGCTTATTATTTTCTTAATAGTTAAATAAATAGTTTTACACAATGACTAAAATACAATAAATGATAATTATTAAATAATTATCATTTTGTTCTTAGTTCATATTTATCTATTAATTCACTTAAAAGTTAATTTGGTAATTACAGATAAATATCTTAATTATTTAATTCAAAAATAAAAGGGAATAATATAAAAATGATAACTTTATTCTTTTTAGTTAAGAAAAAAGAGAAAAAAGCTCTCTTTCTCTCTAAAATTTGTTGCTTTCTCTTTCTACAATTTAAATAGTGTAGATTGTTAGGGTTTTATAGATTTGAGATCATTTTTCATTAACTCATCAACTTACTAAGGTAAGAAATTTATTTTTGATTGATATTTTACATATATATTTGATATATGTTCAATATAAGTAAAAGATGCTTGTAATGTTGGCAAAACTTATGGATATGTTGCATTGCTAAGCCATAGAATGCTTTCATGACATTTGTGTCTCTATACTAAAAACATGGGATATTAACTGAGTACCATTTTTGTTTTTTTTTTTTTTAGATTTGGTAAAATAATAAATAGATAAATTTATATGTAAAAATTAAAAGTATCTCTTAAAATTAATGAAAAGTTATATTACTCAATTACTAGTATGGTTAAAAAGGTAAAATCAAACAAAATAAATAGTAACCTTTTGATTGACATGTAAAAACTAACATGATTTAAGCAATTAATTATTTAACTTTAACCTAAATAAAAATGCGCATACTCCTATTTAAGTTTTTCTCCGTTTCTTTTTTCTCTGTTTGCAAAAATATTGAGAGAACAACAAAAATTCATTTTCTTGCTTTTTTTCTTCTCCATTCACTAAGCTACATATTACGATTTCTTTCATTTTTTTCTTCTTCGTTTGCAAACATACTGTAAGAACAACAAAAACTCACTTTCTTCATTTTTTTTCTTTCCATTTGCAAACATTCTATGATAACAACAAAACCCATTTTCTTGCGTCTTTTTCAAAGCTACATACTGTGAGAACAACAAAAATCCACTTGCGTTTCTCTTCTTCACTTGCACAGGTACCCAAAAAAAAAAAATTAACGAACTCATATTCCTCCATTTTCTATCTTCTCCGTTTACTAAGCTACCCAGTGTTGAACAAAAAATACCCATTTTCTTCTTCCAAGGTTTGAGCTTAAAATCAGTGGTGGTGTCTTTGAAATTGTATTGATGTGCAATGGATACTAGGTTAGTGACCAAAATAAATTTATTTTCTTTGAAATGTGTTATAGCTACCACAGTGCATTACCGTTATGTTTTTAATGGATTGCAACCATTGCGTGATTATTGACTGGAAAAATCTGTAGGCAAGATTCCTTTGTTATTGATGGATTTCGAGCCAAACAACTCATATTGACACAAAAAATGTACTTATTTTTTATTTCATATAGGTATGCTTTGTCTACTATTGATGGATATGGAATTTAAAAAAAATAAGGGATTTCTTTGCTTTATATATTTCTATATTTCTATATTTGATGGAATTTGATCCATATAATTGTGTTATTCGTATTCTATGAGGGATATTTATAATGAAAAAACGTGCTATCTATGTATTGTTAGATTTCAAATAAAAAAAAAATGATGTTTTGTTATGTCCCATTGCTTTTCATGGTTTTTGAATCATATAATAATTTTCAGTATTGTTTGAGTGATGTTTTTGATCTTATAATGCCAGTTTTTGGTCTTTCTTTCTTCACATTCAATTTCTAAAATTATTTCTATATTTTTTTTGTTTTCTTTATATACATTTCAGAGACTCGTAGTGAATTTTGATGTGCCTTAAAAGTCAAAAAAATCATGGGTTAGATTATATATATATAGAGAGAGAGAGAGAGAGATCTTTAATAGAAATAGCCAGATTTTCTAGTGTGGGTTTAGTACCAAATGTGCGAAAAATATGTTATATTGCATCATTTTTTTCTTTTCTTTTTAAAACAAAAATATGTATAAATGTGTTACATATTGTTGTAAATTAATAATGAATGTGCATAAAATGACATCTTTGGTTACATCCTAGATTCCATTCTAAAATAAGTGTAGAAAGTATATATGTTGCTAAAGCATTAATAATTTTCTCTCAATGATTATTATGTGGTGTCAGCATAGTACATAAATAGCAATATGAATATATTAAAGATATGAGAAATTTTGGTTGTTGTATGAATTGAGAGTTCCACATTTTTTTTTTAATTTGTATATATAAATAAAATTGTAGTGCGTGATAATGAAAGCTCATTAATGTTTTTCTTAATCAGTTTTACATAATTAGTTTCGTTGAATGTCTTATTATAAGATGTTTGACCATAGCCTCATCGATATTCAACCACAACCTATTGTTCCTGCAACTACCACAGACTAGATTCTAAAACACATGAATCTGACCAACAAATTCAGAGTGAATGTGTCATCGACTTAGCTCATGACCCGAGTTTAATTAGGTTGATTTTACCGATGTCGTTGACACACAACAACATAACGAGGAGGACCACAATACTATTGTCGTCTGCTTTGACTTAAATATTGGTTGTTGGTTCTGATAGCCTTATTATCTAAACAAAAGAGTAAAAAAGACATGGATATTTATCAGACATCAGTTTATAGTGATATTACTTAGGAGGATTATGGTGATGAATCACATGCTGTTAAATATACACCCAACAGTGAAGGCTTCAAATTTTCTTTGGAAGGAGAAAAATGGTGTTAAATGTTGGTCAAGTGTTCACCAATGTCTATCTGTTTAGCAAGGTGTTTCAAGTATTTGCTACAAGAAGAGGTTTATGTTGAATAAGGCAAAAAATAAGAAGGAAAAAGTCACATGCAGTGTGGATGAGTGAATTGAGAATCTGTGCTAATCTCACTTAGGATAAATTGTATTTTCAAATTAAGACCTATACCCTACTCATATATGTCCAAAAATTGTAGATAAATACGAAGCAAGTTCCTTATGGATTGTCCATAATATTTACACTTGTTCATAGCTAATCTCGAGATGAATATCAGGGTAATTGCAAGTGAACTTTTGAGCAAATACAAAGTGGAATGCAATCTAATGAGGTTTTACAAGGCTAAAGCAAAGCACAAGAGATTTTAGGTACAGACCACAAGAATTCATATACCAAACTATTAAGTTATTTTGTAGCCCTTAAAAAAATCAACCTTATCTATGCAGTTGAGTTGGAAAATGAATGGATACCAACCTCAATAGAGCCATTGCTCAAGAGAATATTTATTAGTTTTACTACATAAAGAAAAGGGTTTGTCAAGGGATGTAGACAATTCATTAGAGTTGATGAATGCCAGTTAAGAGGACCTTGCAAGGATGTGATGTTATCTGTTGTTAATATTGATGCCAATTATAGAGTGTATCCCCTTGTTATATGTGTTGCTAGGAAATTGTATAAGCAAATTTGGATTAACGAACGATAAGACTTGTGCTTTATAAGTGACAGACAAAAAGGTGTTATCAATGCACTTGATCAAAATTTTTTCATCTACTGATAAAAGATATTGTTGTAGACATAAACATGACAATTTCAAGCTCAAATTTCCTTGTGTGCCTTTAAGAAACACTTTTAGGTTGCATATAGAAGCAGTAATTATATCGATTTTGATGAGAATGTGGATGCAATAAGAAAGGACGGTGAATATGGATATGGTGCAAGCATGCATTTCTTCACAAAACCTAACGTGCTTATGTTACAAATAACACAAGTGAAAGCTTCAATAATTGGATTAACTTATACAGAAGGCTTTCAATACTCAAAATGTTTGAGGATATAAGGAGAAATATAATGCTCTTGGTTCAACGTAGGTATCAGAAGACTTTACAGTGGAAAGGTAGTCTCCCAACCTTGGTTAGAAAGAGAAATATTGTTGCAAAAAAAGATGCTAGGGCAATGAGAGTAATATTTGGCTTAAAGGGAGAGAATTTGAAGTGTTGGTAGATAAAAGTAAAATATTTGTGGTTGATTCGAATAAGAAGGAAAGTGATTGTGGTGAATGGCAAGTTTCTGAAGTGCCTTGTAAGCATGCTATGTGCTGTATTGATTCCTTAAGGGTTGACGACGAAGATTATGTCCATTCCTTGTTGACTAAATAGCCTTTCTTAAGGACTTACGAAGAAAAAATCTCTCATGTTCAATTTAACAGTATATGGCCTCTATTCTTGACTAATGAACTACAACCTCCTTAAGCAAAGAAAGAAGTTAGTAGGCCAAAGACTAGCAGAATTGGAGAATCTCATGAGCCACAAAGAGGATCAAAAGAAGTTACAGTATCAAACACACACTATATAAGGATATAACAGAAGATTTTGTGCAAAAGCAAAAAAGTGGTGGCGGGTAGAGAAAAAAAAAGGTGAAATGATTTTGATTAAATTAATTATAAATTGTAAGTTTGTTTATATGTATACTTCTAACATAATTTTTTTAATTAAGTTATTTTTTGTGCATGAAAAAAGCATTGGTGCTGGTATTGAAAATACAGAACCAAGATTTCCTTATTGTTCTGCTTCACAAGCACCACATGGTGGTACCTATGGTAACTTCACAAGTCCATTTGTTTTCAAAGTTGGTGTTTTCATTAAATCATTATACAACTACTTGTTAATTGATTGTGCAAATTACGTAGGTGAGTTGACTTAGAATCCATACTAGCAAGTTCCAAAAATAATTAGTTTAAAGATAAACACGTAAGTGAATTTGACAACTAAAATAGATTATAACGTTTTGAGGATTAACATATGATACAACATCTACTAGAAATGTAAGTAGTAGATGATGAATCATCTTCAAGATCTACATAAGTTCATATTCTATTTAGAGTATAGGATTATAGGCTTTGAATTTGATGGAATTTGTACATATTTTGGTAAAGGGATGGTTAGTGTGCCTCTGTAAACACTATGACTTTGGTTCATGTTAACTTAATTTGACCATATTTGATGCCCAATCATGGGTGCTCCATTTAACTAATAGGTTTCAACTTCCCGCATGGTTATATATTAATACAAGTGATATTTTTTGCAGTTATTATTCCTATATGGTCATTTAGCTTTGTATTGTCTTAAATGTAATTGTGGTGTTTATATGTCCCATGTAGTAGTTCATATGATACTTTGGATCATGGGTGGAATGAAATGCACTTTTAAGTGGTGTTTGCATTATTTATGCTGGAAATGTGATGTATTGGTACTGTGTTTGCTAGAATTATGAGGTATTATGCTTTTTGCCATAAATCTCTTGTACTGTTCTATTATTGGAAATCTAATAACTTATTTTAGTACTGAAAATTTGATGTGCTTATTCTTTTACTGGAATTTTAATGTCTTGTAATATCTTTTCTGAAAATTTGGAGAAATTGATTTTTTTTTTTTGTTTATTTGCCTTGTATCTTGCAAGTCCTGGTATTATTAGAATTGAATCTTTAAAAACTATTTTTGTAAGTGAAATGAAATCATTTATAGCCTAGTTTATTAGGCTTATGATTTTCATGTGTTTGTATACATGTATATTTATATAACAGTGTATTATTTCGCATCATCTTTTATTCATGATTTTTATTAGAAAATTTTTTAAACTAACCACATTTATAAATCAATTTATCAAAACAACTGCCCTTATAAGATTTTTACCAATAAGCTAAATATCTTATTATTAAACCAAAGTACTTTCAATTCTAAAATTTTAGTTAACAATAAAATTAAAATTTTTAATTGGATCCAACTTTAAAAATTTAGGATGATTCCCATACTTAAGAAATTAATAAAAAAATAATAAATTATTTTAAAATTTAGTACAACAACTTTGTTTTTTAACACACTTTCGGTAGTGTTAACAATGGGTCAAGTACAAAACAACAATCTCTATTCACGTTTTGGGATAGGGATTCTCGTCCCTATTGTCACAGAACGCAGGTTGAAAACTTAAAAAGGGAGGCAGCAAGACTAGCTTAAAACAGCCCAAGAAAAAGCCTTAAATTACCAAAGTTAGGCCCAACTTTGAAAATGCCCAAAGTACCAAAATATCCAACAATTGGAAGGAAGAATTGAAGGAATTTTTCAAACATTTGAGTTGGAATTTTTTCTCCCATTTGCATAGAAATTGTAGAACAAATCTTGGACATCCAAAGTGCCATTTATAGAGTAAATCCTAACCCTTCATTTCACCCACCTCCAATTATAAATAGATTTCGCTTCCTTTGACCAAACCATCCACCAAAGTGTAAACACAAGTAGTCTTAAAAAGTTGTAAAGTTTTATAGTTTTATAATTTCTTCATTCAATTCAAAAATTCTTATTCAAATTCTCTTACAATCTCTTACTTTCTCTAGTCTCCCAAGCATCTTAATGTGCTAAAAATCGTCTTTTGCATAACAATTAAAGCTTAATTAGTATAGTAGCGAAAGTTTTACTAACTAAGTGCCATATGAGTTTAGCAAGGCCTAACGTCCCGTGATACATAGTATCAGAGTGAAGTTCATGGGGATAATTCAGAGCTACTTCAAGCGTAATTCTCACCATGTCGAGCAAGAAAGTAGAGCCAAGCAACGATGCCAAAGTGCTGCAGGAGGAGTGCAACCGCAAAAAAGGCCGTGATGAAAGGAAGAATCTGTCGAAAGATCGCTCACTATCCAAAGATGCATTATGCTTTATCGAGGCAAGGTTACCAAGCTCGAGTTAGTAATAGGTGATGTGCTAGACCGCCTCGACGCTTTAAAAATAAAGGTTGACGAGCGTGAGCAAGACGCTGTCGAGATAGAAGGTAAGTTCCACAATGCCTTCAACTTTTTAATTGCATATATGAACCAGGCCATAGAGGAGTTTAAGTGAAGTATGGCAGTGCAAGTGAGTGCCACCAATGCGAGGTTAGATGTCATGAAACAAGACCTCGCCATATGCAAGGCTGTAATAACATCGGGGGCTACTGCAAGTGGCATGCTGAGAGTTTGAGCTCCAGACTTGCTGAAGTATAAAGGCAACCGCAATGCCAAAGAAATAGAGAACTTCTTTTGAACGATAAAGAACTATCTAGATGTGGTAAGTGTGCAAGACAACGTCGATAAAATTAGCATATGCACCCTCTTCTTCGAGCATGACACTGCACCATGATAGAGATGCTGCCACACCGAAATAGAAAAGGGGTTATGCATCATCGACACTTGGAATGCATTTAAGGTGGATCTCAAGAGGCAATTTTACCCCGAGAATGTAGAAGAAGTGGCAATGAGGAAGTTTTGTAGGCTAAAATAGCAAGGTTTGATTACGACTATATTAGGGAATACAACTCTCTAATGCTAGAAATACCCGACATACTTGAAAAGAATCGGCTGCTATTCTTCTTAGATGAGCTACAATCATGGGCAAAATAAAAATTAAAGCAACGGAATGTTTAAGACCTTACTTCAGCAATAGCAGCAGTCAATATGCTAATCAAGTATCACCACAAACCATCTAAAGGCGACAAGGGTAAGAAGATGATTCCAAACTCCAACCGAGACAGTAATGACAAAAGAAGAGGAAACTGACCTCATAAGGTAGATCTACAATCAAGCCGTCCACTAAAGGACGAAAGGTACAATAAAGGGCATAAAGCGCAAGAGAAGCAAAAGTCGAATTACTTTCTTTGCGAAGAAGTGTATCACACCAAAAAATGTTCACAGCGCTCCAAGCTAAACGCCATCATCAGCACCTATGAAAAGTTGCAAGAGGATGCGCATATGGGTTTGATGCATGTCCTTAACTTCATCAAGGCTAAGGAGATGTTCAAGGCCAAGATTACAGTGAAACTTGATCCTACCAAGACGCTTAAGTACGTCAATGCCAACATCAATAAGGTAAGCTTCAAAGCATTCATCAATTGTGGTACTAATCAATGCTTGATCGTTGAAAGTCTTACATAATAGTTGGGCTTAGTGCATGTCAAAGAGTTAGGATAGGTGAAGGTTATCGACCAACCTCTTTGACCAATTCACGAAGTTACTTGAAATGTGTCACCGTAGATTGGGCCATGGCACAGCATGGTTGACTTAATCATCATGCTAATGAGTTACTTCAACATGGTGCTGGGCGATAAGTTCATTGATCACATATTACCCTTCACTTTCACAGATGATGGGTGCATAGAATGTAACGATGCGAGAAAGAGGAGGACACCTACTTGACCATACTAAAAGAAGATGATAACTTCGCAAGCACTCTAACATCTTGAAAGAGGTCCAAGGCATTTCCCGATAATTCAATGACGTGATGCCTCCAAAATTGCTAAAGAAACTTTCACCGAGATGTGAGGTGGACCATGAGATCGAGCTCAACCCTGGCATAAAACCTCCGACTATAGGACCATACCACATGGCACCATCTAAACTCGAGAAACTTCGAAAGCAACTAAATGAGCTATTAGAGGCTAGATTCATAAGGCCCCTAAAGGCACCATTCGACGCACTAGTCTTATTCTAGTGAAAGCATAATAGGAGTTTGCATATGTGTATTGACTACCAAGCGCTAAACAAGATGACAGTAAAGAACTATTACCCGATTTCCTGCGTATGTGACCTATTCGATCGCCTTGGGAATGTTAAATAGTTCTCCAAACTCAATCTAAAGTCCAACTACTAGCAAGTGCATATCGCCAAGGGAGATGAGTCAAAGACAACATGTATGACCATATATGAATCATATGAATTCCTAGTCATGCCTTTCAGTCTTATCAATACACTTGTCATATTATACACCCTGATGAACAAGATTTTCCACCCTTTTTTTGACAAGTTCATGATAGTATACTTGGATAACATTATGGCTTATAGTGAGAACCTTAAAGAGAATGTGGAGCACTTAAGGTTAGTTTTCTATACCCTTTAAGACAACGAGTTGTGCATGAAGAAAGAAAAGTGCTTGTTCGCTTAGCAGGAGATGATGTTCTTAAGCCACAAGATAACAAGTAGACGAATTCACATAGATACAACTAAGGTATATGACATTCAAGAATGGCAACTCTCTACCATCATGTCGGAGCTAAGATCATTTTTTTGCCTAGTCAACCAGTACCAATACTTCATTCAAAGGTATTCTACTCGAGCAACACCCTTAACAAATTTACTGAAGAACAAAGAGACATAAAAGTGGTTGCCAATATGTTAAAAAACTTTCAAAAATTTTAAGCAAATTATGATGGAGAAACCGATTCTCTCACTATCCAACTACTTTAAGCCGTTTGAGATACACACAAACATGTCAAACTTTACAATTGGGCAGGTGATTATGCAAGATGGGCACCCTATTACTTACGAAAGTTACAACTTAAATGACATAGAACAAAGGTATTCCATGAATGACAAAAAGATGACAGTGATTATCCACTACTTATGAATATGGCAACACTACTTACTTAGAAGTTGGTTCGTAATCAAAATCGACAATGTAGTAACAAGTTACTTTCAGAATTATAAGAAACTCAGCCCGAAGTTAGCACAATGGTAAGACTTCTTGGCGAAATTCAACTATGTCATGGAGTACAAGCCCAATTGAACAAATGTTGTGACCGATGTCTTGAGCCGCAAAGCAAAGTTTGCCAATATTAACTGGCCCAAGTGCAACATCATGGAGCGTGAAAAGGAAGACTTGACCAATAATCAATTCGCCAAGAGTTTGATAGAACTTGCCAAGAAAGGTAAGACGAGACAATTTTGTGAACATGACGGCATTCTCTACACCATCAGTAATCGCTTATATATTTCAAAGTGAAAATTTACGAAGAAAATTAATGAGAAAGTGCCACAATTTTAAATAAGTAGGACATTCAGGAACTCATCACACAGTGACCTTACTTGGAGATCTATATTATTGGTCGCGAATGAAAGATGATATAAAGGCGTACGTGAAGACTTGTCTCGTATGCCAACAGGATAAGGTCGAACAAAAATACCCGGCAAGCTTACAAAACCTCTCCCCATCCCCGAGTATCCATGAGAGTGCATAACTTTGAACTTCATCTCCGCATTTCTAACTTTTTAAAGATGTGGGTCCATCTTGGTTGTGGTGGACAAATTGTCGAAGTGTGGTACTTTCAATCTTGCCCCACGGGATTGTAATGTCGAAAAAGTCACACGCTTATTCTTCAAGCACGTTGTGAAGTATTGAGGTTTGCCTCGCCACATAATTAGTAACAGAGATTCGAGATTCACTAGAAGATTCTGAAAAGAGTTATTCAAGCTCATGGGCTCAAATCTTCACTTCTCCACAAGCTTCCACACACAAACCGACAGCCAAATAGAATAGGTGAATGCATTGTTGGAGATATACTTATAGCATTTTATGAGTGCCAATCAATAAGATTGGGTTAAGTTGATGGACGCAGTGTAATTTTCCTACAACTTATAGCGGAGTGAAACCACTCAATATAACCCTTTCGAGATTGTGATAGGCCAAAGACATTTAACGTTATAGGTAATGGTAAAGGGATACACAGGTTCTAATCCTCCCACTTACAAATGGGTTAAAGATTAGTAAAAGCAAATCGATATGGCAAAAGTTTACTTGAACAAGGCATCCAAGAAAATGAAGAAATAAGCAGACAAGAGTCGAAAATCGTTAGACTTCCAAATTAAAGGCCTTGTCTTGGTAAAGCTACCATCTCGACATTTCCAGGTGTTGTGCCAAATACATTCGAGGTTGGTACGCAAGTATGAAAGGCCTTTCCTTATCCTCACAAAGGTCGGAAAAGTTTCGTATTAGGTAGAGTTGCCATGCAAGCTGAGGATCTATCAAGTCTTCTATATGAGCTGTCTTAAGCCATATCATGCGGATGCGAAAGACACAAGTTATGGTAAGTCACATAGAGCACTGCTCACCAACCTAGCCTCCTTCGACCGCTAGGTTAAAAAAATCCTCACGAATCGACTCGTTTGAAAAAGCAAAGTTTTCAGCTACATAGAGTACCTAATCAAGTGGAAGAACTTGTCAAGTCATAAAGCTAATTGGGAGAAGGAGGAAAACTTATGGCAATTTCGTGATGCTATCGAAACATACAAGCAAAGAAAATTTGATGAAGGCATCAAGGACTTCAATGGGGAAGGATGTCACAAAACATGGGCTAAAGACTTAAAAAGAAGGCAGCAAGGCTAGCTTAAAATAGCCCAAAAGAAAGCCTTAAGTTGCTAAATAAGCCCAACTTCTAAAAGGCCCAAAGCACCAAAATATCCAACAATTGGAGAGAAGAATTGAATGGATTTTTCAAAAATTTGAGTTTGAATTTTCCTTCCCATTTACATAAAAATTGTAGAACAAATCTTAGCCATCCAAAGTGCCCTTTATAGAGTAAATCCTAACATTTCATTCCACCTATCGCTAACTATAAATAGGTTTCATTTCTTTTGGTCAAACTATCTACCAAAGTGCAAATACAAGTAGTTCTAAAAAGTTGCAAAGTTTTGTAGTCATGTAATTTCTTCATTCAATTCAAGAATTTTTCTCTAAATTCTTTTGCAATCTCTAACTTTCTCTAATCTTCTAAGCATCTTAGTGTACTAAAAATCTTTTTCCACTCAATAATTAAAGGTTGCTTAGTATAATAACAAAAATTGTATTAGTTAAGCACTGTATGGGTTCAACAAGGCCTAACGTCCTGTGACACTATCCCCATTAACATTCCCATCCATATTTTATAATAGATTTAAATTTAAAATTATAAAATTATAAAATATATTTTAAAATATGTTTTTTTTATTTTACCAAAATATATTGACTTTTTTTATATGTTTAAAAAGATAACAATAATAAAATTTACTTTCATATCTTTCCAACCAAAAAATAAATAACATATTTAGTTTATGTTCAAATTATTAATAATAAGAGATATTTAAATTAAAAGTATATAAAATAAATTTTAAATTATACATCATCAATAATTAACATTAAATCTAAAAAAAATAAGAATATATAAATTACACATCTCTAGCAATTGCCATTCAAGCACATAAAAAAGTTTAAAATTATACATTTCCAATAATTAATATTCAACCCATATAAAAAGAAAAATTAATTACACATTTCTTTTAACTTTTTTGTCAACTTATACAAATATCAAAAATAAATACATAATAAAAATATTTTTAGTTTATATCAATTACTAATAAGATAAAATCAAAACAAATAACATTTAACATTAAATAATATAAAAAATTTTCCCTTTATATATTCTTTAATATCTCCTTGCATTAATGTGGCAGTAACATTTTTAATGCACGTTAAAATAGGTTTTTAATTTATCTTAAAAATGCAAAATTAATAAAAAAAATTATAAACTATTGAAAAAAGGTGCATTTTATACCTTCATGTAACCAATTTCAAGAGCACATCAAAGACTATTGTTTACAATACAAATGTAGTCTATTGCGATGTGGACTCATAACTTTACCACCTACACTAAAAGCTAGCTCATAAGTGACTGTGGAGACTAGTACTGTTAATATATTTCTAGCAATCTATGATAACAAATGATATTTAAATTCATTTAATTTTCACAAATTTAAAATATCGCAATGCAGAGAATCAAGCAAAATTCCTTCTTCCAAAAATATTTCAAGCTCAGTCTTTTTATATTCACTCATGTATGCTTTCAAAATATCTGTAAACTTCAATCTACTTGCAACTAGTTTCTCACTAAAAGCCATCAAAGATTGAAAGAGACCAAATGAACAATTACTTGCATTGAAAATATATTTATGTGATTTAAAATTTGATTCATAATTTTTTATCAAATCACAATGAAAAATAATAACTCTCACATTTTAAAATAATGAGTCATCACTATATATTATAGGAAAATAGTACTCAATCAACTTAATATCTCTTGTCTAATATGATTGCTACTACTAAAATTTTATGAATATCCTTCCAATATTTTTTAAATTTTAACGTTATAATTGGTGTCATTTTCTTAATCTTCTTGTAAGTAGAACCAAACTCGTCTAATAACAAGCTAATCTAATAATTATAGATAAAGAACAAGTTAGAGGTTGGGTATTTAGTACCAAAAAATGCTCAATGATAGAATAAAATGATTTTAAATTATTTGCGAAAATTTGGGCCAACTCTCACTTTTGCTTATTTGACAAACTCCTATATGATATTTTAAAGAGTTTTAATATAGAAAAAAATACTATTATACCCCAATGCAATAGAAATTATAAGATAAGTGAAGTTCTATCTAATCAAACAATCAAGCACCAATTGCCTATTGCATAAAACATTCAACCTACATGCAATTTCATCAAAAAAAATTTTCCATTTTAGTGTTTTGGTCCAAAATGTAACTTTATCATGAATTCTATCAATCGTACTAACAATAACAAAAAAACCATTCATGACTACCAAATTTAAAATATGAGCAATACAACAAATATAAAATAATTATGCCTTAAAATTATATCACTCTTAATAAGATTCTCTAATAAAAATTGAATCATGCAATCATTACTTTAACAATTATCAATAATTAAGGTAGATAGCTTACAATCCATATCAAGATTTACTGACAATTTGAATAATTTATTACACAACACCTCACTCCTATGTAGAGCATGCATGCACACACTCACGTTTGTGCTCGCACACACAAATATATATATATATATATATATATGTATGTATGTATGTATATACATACAAAAATTATCTTAATTCGACAAAAAATAAAAAAAATTTATTTCAAAATTGTATTTTGATATCAAATGAAAAAAAAATCACCTTAATATTTTAAGGTATAGAATCTAATAATCGTCAATAAATATCCTATAATTGTCATATATCCCATTGTTTGTGATTCAATAATCCATATATACGTTGAGATGTCAATTTTACTCTTGCTATACTCAAAACAATTCAACATTTAGCCCTTTTTAATTGATAAATCTTCGTAACATCACTATTGATTATATTACTAAACAAATTTTTTCGCATAGGGCCAAGAGAAGAAAAAACTTTTTTAAACCATTTATGCCCCCCTGCAGTTGTCAAGAGAAGATAAAATTTTTCTAAACCATTCATGCTCCGCACAATTTAGGCTCCGCACAATTCAAAATGTACCCCCGTATAATCACCAATTTCACAATTAATTGCCTGGTTTCCTTAGAATTTATCTCCAATTTCACATTTCCCTCACTATCTAGTACTGACTTCAATTTCAATTTCTTTGTATAGTAAGCTATATTCTTCTGCATTTAACTTCTTTGTTTTTTGTTACTCTTATTTAACAGCTTTAGATCTTTTTGATTGTTCACTTGTTCTCGCATTAAGGAAGAAATTGCAATCACCATAAAAGAGAGTTAATCGTGAAATGAAGGAAAATTTGTTAACATGCATTACAGGTAGCTGCTTCAAATTTAACAACTTTGCAGCGATAACAGCTGTTGCCAATTGTCACGCTTGTTTGTCTGTCGCTTAATTTGTTCCATAAAATGCCAAATATATTGAGAAAAACGATACTGCGGTGAACTAAAAATTTAAACATCCGTAGAAATGTAATGCCGTAAATGAAATATCCGAACCCATACCAATGAAAACTGGATTCAAGCAGCATTTGATTGAATTGGGCTGCTGAGCACATTACTTATGGAGCTACAAGCGCGACATCTTTTACCAGCAGTAAACCTACAGACCCAGGTTACCATTTGTTATTCTTACAAATCCTCCTGCCCAGGACCCTCATTTCCGTCCCATTCTGTCTTCATGATCTACTCATTCGAGGAACCAGAGCCCATATTTTCCTGTTTATAAAGTGTTTGCGAACAAACAATCCGCTATCCAAAACTATCATGCATGTCATTTAAAATGTTAAAATGCAATGCATTCTGAAAAGAATTGGAAACTATAAACGCCAAAAAGGATCCAACGGTAAGAAAAGCCAGTCATTTTTCGCCTATTCAAACAAAACAAAAACAAAAACCATAAACAAAAACCATTAACAGCTTTCAACTTAGTTTGACAAAAACCATTCAGACCAAAGCTCCTCAAGGAGCTTTATTACCTATTATGAAAATGCCCTAAACTATGACTGAGAATAGGATAACCTAATGCCATACCGCATTTTACTCTCAGAAATCATAAATAAAACACAATACCACAAATAAAACACAATACCACAGGAGCACGAACTTCACTTAGTATGTGTAGCCCTTGACATGGAGCGATTCTGAGGCACCCTCGCTGAGGGTGGCATCACCCTTGTAAATACCAAGGGTAGCCTCGGAGTTGGCTTTGCACCTTGTGAGAAAGGCTTCCCGAGCCTTCTTCACGTTATCCTCTTTTCCACCCCATGCCTTGAGAGTGCTCTGCTGAAGTGCACGTCCAAATGAGAAGGAAAGTGACCAAGGCTTCTTTGTCTGGAGTTTGTTCATGGCATTGAGGTTGCGGGTTGCCTCCTCCTCACTCTGCCCACCAGACAAGAACACAACAGCAGGAACTGCTGGAGGCATAGTGCGCTGCAGTGCACAGACGGTGTACTCTGCAATCACCTCTGGTGAAACTTTAGGGGATTCAGATCCAGGGGTCACCATGTTAGGCTTCAAAAGGGTACCCTCAAGTAAAACATGGTGGTCATTCAGAGCCTTGTAGCATGCAGCAAGAACTCGCTCGGTCACCTCAGCGCACTTGTTAATATCATGGGAACCATCAACAAGGATCTCAGGTTCAACAATGGGAACAAGGCCATTCTCCTGGCAAATGATAGCATACCTGGCCAAACCATTGGCATTCTCGTTGATGGCCAACTGTGAAGGCTCATTAGGGCCAATCTTGAGCACAGCACGCCATTTGGCAAAGCGAGCACCGGCTTCGTAGTACTTCTGGCAACGCTGGGCAAGACCATCAAGACCCTGGGTGGTGGTCTCACCATTGGTACCAGCAAGCTCAACGGTACCCTTGTCAACCTTAATGCCTGGGAGCACGCCACCTTCCTTCAAAACATCAACGAAGGGCTTGCCTGCAAAATCATTCAGTGTAATAATAAGTTCTCAATTTATAATAAAAGTCAGAAAATAATGACAGTCAAAAAGTTTGCATGCTGTACCATCAGCAGTCTTCTGGTAGAGAGTCTCCTCAAAGAGAATGACACCACTGAGGTATTGAAGGGCACCAGGGGTGCAGAAAAGAAGCTCCCGGAGAGCACGCCTGTTGGATTCAACATTCTCAACATTGATACTGGCTAAACGCTTGCCAATTGTGCCAGTTGACTCATCAGCAGCAAGGATACCCTTCCCAGGAGTGCCAATGTAGGCAGCATTTTTAATGAGCTCATCTGCAATTTGTCAAAATTAGTTCATCAGAAGTTATTCAACAAAAATTTTGCATTTAAGAAAAGGCTCGAGAACAAAAAACAACTTCATTCAAAGAGAATATAGAATAAAACATATGCATCAAGAACTCGAGAATGTGAAACAACCCAATTTCGAATCACATTGCTTAGGAGGTAACATAACACATTCAATGGAATCCAATATAAATAAGAAACATTTACACAAAATCAGACCTAAAAAATAGATGTGAGGCAAACTTCAATTCGATAGGTAATGCATCAACTCTCTACACTTGAGACCTTCAAATTATTTTACCACTTAAATTATTCAAACATGTCAGAAGTAAAACTACATCACTAACAAACATATAAAAGAAATGCGCACAATACTGAAAATACATAAAACCACCAGATTGGTTTGGCCAAGCATGCACCACAGCACCATGAATATTTACAAAATCAAACAGCTTAAATAAGCAGGATCCATAAGTTCCATATAAACAAGCAAGGACAAAGCCTTAGTTAAGGATATTACAAGATTGTATCATCAGAGCTTTCAGAAAAACCCGCTTCATAAATAACCATAAATCAGATAAACAAATCATAAATGCATGAATTAAGGGAGGAAAAAAAGAGAAATAACGTTAGACAAAACGCGGATCTCAGTGTTCTGATTTATGTACAGAATGTACATGAATAAATGTCAATAGCAAGCAATATCGTACCTAATTGCGGAAGGAAATAAAATATACTGACCAGAAACAGAAACGCAAAACCAAAAAAAGAACTAGATTTAAATTCAAAATAATCAAGAATCATTAGAAGAAAATAAAATGCCACAAACAAGGAAAACAAGCAACAGATCAGAGAGAAAAAATAAACTGATTACAACTAAAACTAAAGATCGATCTAGACTTAAAGACGGGGACACCAAACATAAGATAGATCTAATCAACTCAAAAAAAAAACCCAGATTCAACAATAAGCAGCTGTAAATTACGAAATGATTCACAAGATGATCGACAAACCCAAAACAATACGACAGAATCTGGAAGATTAGAAGAGAGAACGGGAGAAAATTACCGGCGTATTTTCCCTTGAAGCAAGACATGGTGATTGATTTGATTAGGAGATTTTTTTGCAGATTGAGATTGAAAGAGAGGGAGTGCGTGGAAAGAAGAGTGGTTTAGGGTTGTTTTTAATAGGGAAGGCTAAGGGGGAAGCATAGGAATTAACGGAGGGGTGGAATTGTAAAAACAAGCTGAAAAAGGCAAGTTGGGGATTTCCTTCTAAAAGCCAACAGTCGTGAAGGGAAAAGGTAGGCTAAGAACAGTCAATAGCACCCGGTAAAATTAAAAACAAACAAACTAAATCCTGTGGGGCAGATGAGACCAAAATACCAGCCAGCCAGCTTCAGGTTTTGATTATTAATATTTGTAATGACTTTTAGTTTGCTTTAATTTCTCTTTTTTTTTATTTTATTGTATTATTTATTTTACGGTTCTAGAATTTTGAACAATTTTGATTATCAGAAGAATGGTCAGGTCAAATGCCACTGAAAATAAGTAGGTGGTGCAGATTCGTCATTTGCTTTAGCATGGCTTGTAATGTTGATGCTGCTGCTGCATGTTTTGACTCAATACAATTTATTATTTGAACGAGGATGAAATCGGTTACATACTTTTATTATGTACCAAAAATTAAAAAAAAAACAAACACATTTCAATGAAACAACAAGCTGCTTTATGCGAATGCGAGTCTCTGACTATCTGCAGCGCATATGACGAAGTAATAACACATGCTGCTTCATGTCTCATTGCATTCTCCCCACCCACCGAATTGCACTCCCTGCCCATAAAATCAAGTTATGTAGGAATCTCACTATTAGGTAAACCAACTAAACTCAACGTTTAAAATAATATCAGTGATGCACTCGACATTCATTCATCGTGTCAAGCCCCCCCACCCCCATTTATTTTAATTAATTTTTGTTTTTCCAGATGTTATGTCCATTGTCATGATGCCACAAACTTTGCATATAAAAGAGACTAGATATATACATGCCTTTGATTTATGTACCTTTTCATAACCTTTTGTACGGATTTGTGCAATCTTATTTTATAAAAAATTGTAAAAAAAAAATACAAATTATTATTATTATTATTATTATTATTATTATTATTATAATTGTGAATTGATCAATTAAAACACTAAATATCATTAATTAATTTATTTATTAATTAAAATTTTCATTTATTACTCTGAAAATTAAGTAAGGATGAAAGTATTAAAATTTTATTTAAAAAAATAATTTAGGTATTTTAGTTAATTAATTAATTCACAATAAAAAAACATAAAATGAAGATAAATTAGTATTTCCATAAAAAAAATTTCTAAACTAGAATTATCAAAAACTTTCAAAAAAAAATAAATTATAAAATTCCTTTTACTTAATTGACTGGTAAATTATAGATGGTCAATTCTTGCCAACCAAGTGGAGGGGAATTTCAAAATAGGCTTATTTAGAATAATATTATTTACTACAGTCGAATTCAAAGCCCCCAATATAAGCCGAGCGTGCATCCATCCGACGGCATCTCTTAATGGAATAAGCATAATAATAATAATAATAATAATAATAATAATAATAATAATAATAATATATAAGTTTTTCTAATTAAGAAAATAAAGTGTGCAATGATATCGAGTAAAATTAAAACTTTTAAAAATCAAACTAAATAAAAAATTAATTTTGAATCGAAACTAACCTTTTAAAGTAAGTTTAAATTTTAAAATTTGTAGAATCGAAATCAAACCAAAAAATTAAAGAATTAATTTTATTTTAATAAATTAAATTTTATTTATTTACTATATTTTATTTTTTAAACATAAAATAAATACTAATTTATATCCAATAAATTATTTAATTAATAAAATAATAATATTTAAAATTTTTTGTTAAAATTATAAAAAAATTAATTTTAAATAAATATTTCAAACTCAAACATAATATATTACGCTAAAATTTATTGTTGAATTTGTGCAAACGTATCTTTCATATAAAATATTTTCATATTTGATTTAATAAATAATTTATTGAAGAAAATATTTTTATGAAAGATACGTTTGCACAAATTCAACAATAAATTTCAAACTCAAACATAATATATTACGCTAAAATTTATTGTTGAATTTGTGCAAACGTATCTTTCATATAAAATATTTTCATATTTGATTTAATAAATAATTTATTGAAGAAAATATTTTTTATATATTAAATTATATAAAAAATTTAATTAACATGTTTAAAATATTTAATTTAATTTATCATATTATTTATATAATAAATTAATAAAATCATAATGTATATATATTTTAAAATTCTCGAATAAATTAATAATTATCATAAATAAGTATATGCACAGTATAATATTATTATATATATAATTTTATTATTAAAAAATAAATTCTTTTTTTTGTAATATATAATATTAAATTAAGTAATAATATAATATTTTTTAAATAAATTATTTTATATTAATTTTTTTAATATATTATTTTTATTTATTTAATTTTTTATTTATATATTTTACTATTTTTATTATTTAATACTATTAATTTAAATATTTTTAAGAATTTTTTTAAAATTAAAATTATAAAATTAAAATAATTAATAAATAAAATATTCTATTTTGAAGCTGAATTGAAATCAAATGAAATTAAAAAAATAAAATACTCTATTATATAAATTAAGTTCCAATTTGCTGTGAAATCGGATCCAAACTTAATTTTATACCCCTAATCACCTTGTCTTTTTCCATCACATTCATAATTAAATAAAATTTTCTGTTTGCACGTAGCAAGACGTATCTGATAACATAACTGACCTATCATGATAAGTCATGTTAACGATACATCTACAAACTGCTTGTTGTTTGATACAAGTTTAAAATTTATTTATTAGACATATAAAATATATTTTTTTATATTTTAATTTTATTTGATCCCCAGACTTTGAGACTCTCCTCTCTAATTTATCATTACCCATGACAACTAATTTCTACTTAAAAAATTCCCAAATCACTTCTATAAATCCCACTTTTTTTTTTTTTCTCTCGCCTTCAAAATTTATCTTTTTATCTCCCTTTTTTGTTTCAAAATAAAGAAGTACAAAGTACAATTTCTAGAAAGCTCTCCCCAACTACTTTTTATTGGGCTATTTTGGGTATTGGCCCTAAAATAAAGTAACTTTAAAGGGTTTTAGTGCTTTGAATTAAAAATTTAAATTTGGACTGGACTTTTTGGCAAAATGAGCTTTTCTGTCAAAGAAAAATTTTTTCAAGGACTAATCGCGTATTGCCCCTAAAATAATTGTACTTAAAAATATCCCCTCCTCACAAGCACTAGGAGCATCATCTCAGGCGTTATCGTCATGAAACTCCGCTAAAATAGGTGAATACGAAGCAATTTTCGAATTTACAATATCTTTGCTTAACTTTGAAGAAGTCGTTAGCTTTGTTTTTAACTATTTCTAAATCTCTGACAACAGTGCCTTTGAGTGGATTCACTATGATGCAATCCAAGGGTGTGGATTGAGATATATGATATTTATGAATTAAATATTTTAAAATATTTATTTAATAAGTGACATCACATAAAGTGAAAATCAATGATAAAAATTTTAATACTTATATTTTTTATTTTATTATTAATATTTATTATTATTTAATTATTAAGTAAGTTAATAAAATTAAAAATTTTAATCAATTAATTAAATTTTATAAATTTTAGAATTTACCAATGAAATTTTACCAAATTTACTTTCATTAAGATATAAATAAAAAAAATATAAAAAAGAAAAGGGAGAGAATGAGAAGGAATTTTGGCCACCGTTGGGGGGGTGGGAAGAAAAGTAAATTTTTCTTCGCATTTTCTAAGAGAAAAAGAAGGAAATAGAAGAAAAAAAAGAGAAAATTTATTTTCTCTAGTATTTTCTTAAATCTTAATAATTAAAAATAATTTTTTAGTTGTAAAAATATTGTTCAAGACTTGTTAAAGTCTGTATTAGTTATATTACAATCTAAATCAAGTCTCACAATATTTTAATCAAAAAAATTATCAAAAATCAGTGTATGAATATACTTAGAGGTAATTGGAAATGGTTTACTCATCCGGATCAACCATAAGGATATATTTCTTATATCATTGTGTTATGTTTATTTAAAAGCTGTATAATATATTCACTAAAATTTTTTTTTATGCAACAATGACTATAATTTCCAACATCTAAATTGAATTTCGAACAACACACTCGTTTATGCTCAACATCTTTTATTATTTTTTTATTTTTTTATTTTAACTTACATTTGAATTAGCCTAAAATTTGAATAGAACTTTAAGAATTTACCAAACTCGTGATGAGAAAACATGTTTCATTTTCATAGATAATATCTAGACAATAAATTATGTGCTAAGTTATATTAAATTAGTAAAATGAGTTAGGTTGTCATTACTACATCTAAAGATGAAAATATTTTAAGGGATATAGAGTTGAAATTTCTCAAATCCATCAATCAAAAAGTTTAAATAAAGGTTTCATATAGCATTTTTTATATTACAAAGTTTGGCAATTGTAGGAATTGAGTTGAATGTGTCTTGCTTTCTTCATGAATGATTCCTATAAGTCATTATATATGACCAAAGGTACGCCCTTTTTCTTTTTAATTTTTTGTGACTTTTGACAATGTCATAAAATCTAGAATTAATGTTATGCTACTTCGGCATGTTTTTGCCATCACGAAGAATGTATTTTATTTAACTTCTTATTTAATGTATTTGAGAATATATAATTAAAATTATTTTTTTTATAATAGGAAAGAAGACACAATTATATTTAATATTTAAGTCTATTTAATTTATGTGATTAAAATATTAATAATATATAAATAAATTATTAAAATTCATTCATTCAAGATATTTTTATCAACTCTTTTTATGATTTTCAATTTTATAATACAATTTATAAAAAATGTTATGAACACAATCTTAGATTATTAAACACTAAATTAAAAATATTAATTTTTTTTATAAATGTTTAAAAAATAATACCCCGCATTCCTAACTTTCAAATTTAAAATTAAATTAAAATTTTTAATTTTCTATGAGTAAACTGATGATGGAACTAAATTTTACTAAAATTGAATTAAATAAAATAATTATATAATATTATAATAGGATCAATTCACATAATTGTGGATAGACCAGTTCTCCTTTGAGGACTACATATGGCAATGGGTCAAGGATTGCCATCCCTTTCTTTAGCCTCATTTTGTTGAACGAATCCCCATCCCTGTCCTCAACTCGACCTGGCCTGTTTAGATTTTACTTAATTTTTTAATCCTTTTATTTTGATAATTTAAAATTATTTTATTAAAGTTTAGGTTATTTGTTTTATCAAAATATATTAAGTTAATTTTCATATGTTCACAATAATAATAATAATAATAATAATAATAATAATAATACAAATTAAATTTTCATATCTTTCTAATAATATCAAATAAAAAATAAATTTCTTTGCTTTAACATTACATTTTTTTTTAATGTAAGAAAAATATATTGGACCAAATATTACTATAGGGGTTTCTTCTTTTCTAGCCCAAAAATAAATTTTTTTATTAGTAATTTCATTTTTTCTCTTTTTAAATTAACAAAAAGTATATTTAGTTTATATCAATTACTAATAATATAAAATTAAAATGAAAAACATTTACATGTACCTAATATATACCAAACTTTTAAAATCTAGATATTAAAAATAAATACATAAAAAAGTATATGTAATTTATAGTTTTTAATTTAAGATATTGATTGGGCTTTTCAATTTCAGCACATAAACAGTTGCTGAACTTTTTAATTTCAACAAATAAATAATAAATTTTTTAACATCAACTCTTAAATAATGGAACTTTTCTTTTTTTTTTTTTTTTTTTAACCTATAAATAATAGGCTTTTTAATTTCAGTACTTGAAGATGAAAATGACCCATGTAACTTAACCCCTTTTTTCCGACCCGTTCTTGGAAACAGGGCCAAATATGACACCAATTTTTGGCCCGATTCTGGTGGGCCGGGCCCATCTCCACAAAAGATTTTGCCAACCTCACTGAAGAAACTTTTTAAAAAATTTGTTCAGTTTCACTTTTCACCAGTTACTGCTAGTAATTTACCTGAAAAATCTGTATAACTCAGAAAGAGGAATGAGCCAATAATCTCATTCGCATTTGTCCCCTTTCCCAAGTCCCAACACCCTGAAGCCCTAACCCAAACTAAAAGAGCATCATAAAGATCTTCTCTACTCTAACTTTACAACACATTTTTTTTTTTTTTTTTTAAAAAACTATCAAATATTTATATTCTATATTATAACAAATACATATTAAATAAATCCTAGTTAAAAATGTATTGATATCTCATATTTTTAGGGCAAAAAATAAAATCAACTTAGCTATTCGGAAATTAAAAATCAAAATAATTGATTTTCTCATTATTACAGGACGCAATTACCATAAGCAGAAAAATTAAGTGTGCAAGTGACAAGCAAGCAATTGATTGCGGAAGTACACAATTCAACCTCCACAACTCAAAAGCTCACTTTTCCCATTTCAAGGTAAGCATATATTCGTATATTCAAAAAGATTAAACATATTAAAATTTATTAATAAAAAAATAAATAAAGAAATTTAGATCAAGAATTTAAGGGAAGTACAAATAAAATAAAGCGTCTAGTCAGGGCTGTTACAGGCGCAGATCAACAGGGAGAACTGATCAGACAAATCGTTTTCTTTCTGCTTCAAATTCTTCTCTTCAAACCAAAGTCTGCTGTCCAGTCCACTTCTTGTCCGAAACAAGAAAACAGCACGAGCAGAACCAGTATTTGCTTCTTTAAAAAACCAGTCATGCACATCCCACATCATATCTACCAACAAACCATCCAAAAATATTGTATGGTTTCCTCTGAAATTCCATCTCAATCTCTTTACTTGAAAAATCTTCTTGCTGTCAATGCAAACAGATAAGACTGGATTCCTTGATCCTTCTTCTTCTCCACTACACTTTATCAGAATATCATGTGCAGTTCCTGTATCACAGAACTGTACTTTGGATGAACACGCGGCCGTGCCTGAAAAATGCTCACGTCTAGAAACCAATGAGAATTTTCCAAGTGGGAGATCTGATTTGAGTTTCTTAACGTGAAGTTCTTCATCATCCATGTCTCCGAGAAATAGAATAAGTTCTGAGTTGAATAAAACAATAATGTAAAACTCTTGGCTTGGTTCAGGTCCATTGTCAAACTGAGCATTGGAAAGATCCCAGAAAACTTCAATCTTCGAATTGCCAAATTGGAAACTTTTGGTGCCTTTACTATATCTCAATTGGTGAGAATTTACCTCAAGTTTGGATGGAGAGGAGATGCCGCTGTCGCAGACATTAATGGTGAAACCTTGACCTATAAAATTATTGCACCATGTGAGTGTTATATTGAGCTGCTGCTTCTGACAAGAGAGAAGATTGGTTTTGTATGTACAAGTTACTGAATTTGGGATTGAAGGGATCAAATTTGGAGAAATGTAGGGCTGCCTTGAAGAACCTGAACAGTAAGAATCAGAAACTTTGATGGCGTGTTCACTGTAACAAGTTGCTATACTCCTCATATCGTAGGGAACGCAAAGTAATAGAAGATCAGAAGAAAGATGAAGATTGAACGTGGTTTCCTTGAATTATATGTAATAAAAGCTGTCACTGTACCTTGCCCATACTAGAAGAAATTGGAAAGATTGAAGGGTTAATCTTCCTTGTGTATTCTATTCAAGACAAATATAAAGAAGGAAAGAGTGGAGGTGAAGAAGAGTACTGTTTCTCTATGTGTTCCCATGTGACCTGTCTTTTCTGATTTCTACCACTACCATAAATCATAAAAGTAAGGGGGAAAAAAAAAAGAAGGAAAATCTAATCAGTACTAAACATCAGGAGTAAAGAAGAATATGAAGTCCATTTATGGAGCCAACCCACACCTTCATTGAGTAGGATTGTGTAAACCCTAATTTTTTTTCTTTTATGAAAATTAAAGAAGACCAAAAGCTAGTCTTTTTTTTTAAAGGTCCTTGTGTCAGTTGATTTAAAATATTTAACAATATAAGTGAATTTTAATAAATAAGAGTTGACCTGATCTGCACTAGCAATATAAAAAAATTAGGAAACATAAACTGTTTTTTTTTTTTTTTAATTTTTTAAATTTAATTAAAATCAAGAAAATATCAAACAAGTAGACACAGTTTGATGAAAACCCTAAGCGAAAAGATTGAATGCAATTTGATAAACATGGGGCTTTAGCTGATGGTGATGATCATGAATTGAAGATAATGATTGCAGGGTCCATGAATTAAAGTATGACTTCAGATTCACCTACTCCAAGCAGAGACAACTCTGATTGAAGGATCCTTATAACCGTCTCTTCTAAATGTACATTGTTTATTTCTACAAACTTTCTTTCACATATAAAGAACCCCATTGAATATAATAATGCTAATCTTTCTCACCTCCTTTAATATACGAATTAATTATAATTAACAAAGAAGACGGTTACATCTGTGGGAAACTTGATTAATTTCACATTGAATTTAGTGAAAATGGGATAAGCTTAAGTATTTGATGGGCAAGCAATCTAAGGATTAGTTTGATACAATTTTCTAACTAATTATTTTTTTTTATAATTAAACAATATTTGTTGGTACGTTCTTTATAATTATAGTTTTTAATAAAAAAATACTAGTTATTTCACAAAATTGTGTCATTATTTTAATAAACAATTTTTTATAATTATGTTAAGAAAAAAATAAAGTAAAATCTTTTAAAATAAAATAAGAGAATTTAGAATAATTTAATATTTTAAGAAAAACTCAAAACTTCTACTCTCAAAAATAAGAGAATTTAGAACAATTGAACAAAACTAAAACAAAAAAAAAATTGATATTTAAAAAAAATAAAAAAATTCCTTTTAGTTAACAAACAAATCGTACAAAGTTTAAATAAAGAAGGAACACTAAGAAAAAAAATTATGTATTAAAGTGCATAATACAACATCTACAGTATCTTACCATTTTATAAAATGTTGTATGATGATGTGATATAGGAGCATCAAGTCACAATCAATAATCAATAATAGAATAATTAAAATTTTATTACAAGAGTTAAAATTATAGTTTAAAAATTTAAATCAAAAATTTAAAAAGTTAGACATAAAATTTGAAATCTCAATAGTATAACAATGAATATCTTATTTTGAAAGGAAGATTGAAGAGATGACAGGTGAAAGCCATATACATAGATCGAAAATTTGTGAGTTGTACGAAATGCATATCTTGTGTTTGACGAAATGCTTGGGAATTTTAAGGGTAGGAGTGAGGTTGGTTAATATTAGTTAATTGAATGGCCAAAATTAGGTTCATCTCGGGGTCCACCTGACTGCAACTACCAAATTACGAAGGTGTGGAGGGTTGGACATTTCGACTTAGACCAATTTATTGAACAAAAAATAAAAGGCAAACTAGCCACTTAAATAGAGAAAAACATTTGGTTAATAAACGATTAGGCAACCCAAAACAAGAGTCTTCCGAAGAAAATTTGGTCCTCTTGGGTGTTTTTTTTTAAGTTGCTAGGACATGAAGGATATAATAAAATCTTGTTTCAAAAGATTTTCTAACCTAATTCCTTGTACAAATTTTGTTGTAGATTTATAGCTTATCACTAATTGTATTAGAAGTGGAAATGGATTTTTTTATCCTAAAAAGATTGAGAACGAATAATCACTATCTACAGAGATTCTAAATTACAATAAAAGAAAATATAGTTGAATATAAATGTGTTGTTCATAGAGATGTAAGAATAGTAACTTAAAAACTCAAATTAGTTCATTAGGATACCAATAAGTGATTACACTGTGACTTAAACATCTAGTTAGTTCTAGCAAAGTTGATTCTTATACAAGGTAATTAATATAGAATAATCATCATAATTTGTCTCTTTTATGTAGTGTATTTTAATTTAGTTAAATTTTTTTTTACATTGTAAGTCTAATAGATTCTTTTATTTTATTAATTATTTCTTATGTACACTGAATTTTAAATGATTGGTTATTATATTCAAAACACTCAAGGTTTTATTAAAAATAAATAAATAATTTCATATTTAATTTAATTAGTATAAAATTTGGGTATAGCAAATACGTATTTTCAAGTTACTCAATAAAAATAATTAGACCTTAAAAGAAATAATTAATATAATTTGTCTCTTTTATGTGGTGTATTTCAATTTAATTAAATTTTTTTTTTTTTCACATTATAAGTCTAATAGGTTCTTTTATTTTATTAATTATTTCTTATGTACATTGAATTTTAAACGATTAGTTATTATACTCAAAACACTCAAGGTTTTATTAAAATAATAAATAAATAACTTCATGTTTAATTTAATTAGTATAAAATTTGGATGTAACAAATACATATTTTCAAGTTACTCAATAAAAATAATTAAACCTTAAAAGAAAAATTTCTCGTATCTTTTCAAATGTATTAATTTCATGTCTATTAAACTACATAATTTTAATCACTAAAGTAAATAATATTTATAATAAAAGTTAGTTTAATTAGTGTAGAAAGTGACTGCTAAGAATAAGAGTATCTTTATAAATGTATTTTGAATCTATCTTCGATCAAAACCTAAAATAATCACCTTATTTAATATTTATATCATGATATCTTTTATCGCTTGATTATTTGTCTTATCTCATGTTATCTTTAATTATTTAATTATTTAAAATAATCACAGTCAATGAAAGCTTTAAAGCAAGAGATTGGAGTGACTCAAACCTAATTTTATATCTTTTTATCAAATCTTCAAACAAGATTCTAAACAGAATTTGTGACAACATGCCGATATATGGAACTAAGTCATTCGCAAGATGTATTGGAACATTGAAGTGGAAGCAAAGTTCATGCAAATTAATTAATTATAAATAACGTAATGACTTTGAAGCTGAAAGTGGGAACGTATCCTTTCTACCTATTATGGCATTGTCTTTCTTGCCTATAATAACCCATAAACAGTGGAAACATTTGAGTAATAGTTATGTATTGAAGCGAATTTACAACGTTGAAGCGAAGGAAACAAGAATTCTAGTCAGCATTACAAGCAATTTTCAATTTTAAAGGAATAGACAAGGAGGAAAAAAGGGATATCAAATAGGAAGTAAGAACTAAATATACGAAAGAGAAAAAAGAAAAATCACAATAAAAAACCAATAGACCTACTAACAATAATTTCCATGATTTACAATATTGGTACTTGCTTCGCAAACCATAACAAAGATCATAAAAAGTTGTTTATATATTAATCAAGGAAAAAGACAAATTGGAGGTTTTCTAAAATGAAATTATGTTAACAGAAAGCAATTTTCTATGTACAAGCTTAATAGAAATAATGAAGTTAATAATTGACTCAGAAATTTTGAAGTTTCTTACTAAAGGAAAAAGATACAAAGGAGGGTTTTTTAAAAAAGAAATATTATTCCCAAGTTACCTTACAGAATGTGAAAAATGATAAATAAATACAAATTATTTAAAGTTATTTTCTGTACAAATTTAATAATAAAATAATAAAGTCTATAACTGACTTGCTCTTTAAAAATTTTGCAGTTATTAATAAATTTATATTAATTGAAATATAAATTTTATATTCTAATTCAATAAATAAATCATTATTGTAAAATTAATATTCTTATATATTGATTTATTTTTAGTAATTATTAAAGTTAATTAACCAAAAAAAAAAAAAAAAAAAAAGAGACAACCCAATAAACCAAATTGGAAAGTGAAGAAGCAATTATGTATCATGAACATATGCATTGCGTGCACAATTCTGAGGAAAAACAGAAGATATTCTTAGCTTGTCATGAATCATAAAGTCAAGGGCATGAATAAAAGCATTCATTCTTTATATAAACATAAAAGTTAAAATATATATACTTTTATTGATGTTATGGGCCACCTTTACACATACCTTCTCGTTGGAGTAATGGAATTTATTCTCCCACGCTTTGCCCGCACTTATCCTACTTCTACCAACTCCAAACAAAAGATTGTATATAATATTGTAAGGCTATGTTTTTTTTTAAGAAAAGAAAAGTAGTAAGGTAAGAAAAGAGAAAATAAAAAGAAAGTAAAAAGAAAAAAAAATAAGTTTTTTAAATTATTTGGTTGCATTATAAAATTATCAATTTATATTTTAAATGCATAGCTTAATTTTTTGTAAATTCATAACTATAATTATATATAAATATTTATAAATAAATTGATTTTGAACATAATCTAAACTTGACATTTATATTATTGAGTTTTTTTAATTAATTTATTAAAAATTATTTAATTCTCAATAATATTTTTAAAATTATATAATAACTACTTATAATAATTTTTTTATTTTATAGTTAGTTTGTCTTTAAAAGAATTGCAAAAAATGAAAAAATATTACGTTATTAATTAATTTTTTATATAATTAAAATTATCAAATAAATATGATTAATTGTATGAATCACAATAAATATAAGGTTATAAAATATAATTATAAATTAATATACATATAAAACATAAAAAATATGTATAATTAAAGTGGTGACAAAAATAATAATAATAATAGTTTACAAGTTGATGTTGAATTTTTATAACAAAAATAAATATTAATAATGATAAATTAATTTATAAATAAATAAAATTAAATTAAAATAATATCAAGTTACTAAATTTTTAAAAATAATTAATTAATTAAAATAATTATATAAAATCAATTAAAATAAAATGCATAAATGAGGAGAAAATTAAAAGTTCATATACTAAAATTAGGCCAATTATTATATGAGGTCTACCCAATACTAGATGCGGAGGTGTATTATAGAATAATATGAACATCATAAGCTGTCCTGCAATAGAACTTGTTGTTGTTAGTACCTTCTTTTCCTTTTTTCCATAATTGGAGCTCAAAGAAGGATAAGAGGCCCTATAAAGAATGTGATCAGAAAACCTTTTAAAGTACACATCGATACGTCAAACATGGCCATTGGAGCGTGCTTATGCAAAGGAGTCATTCTATCGCTTATAAGAGCAAAAAGCTAAAAGATGTCAAGCAGCGTTACATTACCCATATGAAAGAGATGACGATGGTAATTCATTGTTTGACGACATGAAGGTACTATCTCGTTAGGACACATTTTATAATGATAATGAATAACATGACTAACACTTATTTTAAATAACAGAAAAAGTTGTCCCTAAAGCAAGTAAGGTGGTAGAAATTTCTTGTTGAGCTCAATTTTACATGGATACACAAGCCAGAAAGGCAAAATTTGATAACAAATGCTCTCAGCTAAAAAAGAAAATAGAAAGTTATATGGTAGCTCTAACTTTTATGGAGTCGAATTTCTTTGATAATGTGAGACAGTAGGTCAAAGAGGATACCGCCTACTATCAACTTTATAAGGATATCGATGAGGGACTTGTGCAAAGGTTTTATGTGGAGAATGATCTAGTGTATGCACATGATAGAAGTTCATATGTTCTCAATGGTGGAGGACTTAGGAAAATACTTCTGCGAGAGACACATGACTCTTAGTAGGTTGGGCATTTAGGGGTTAAGTGGATCATGGCATTGTTGGAGCATCATTCTATCAACCAAATATGGAAGAAAACATACAATTATATGTCAAGACTTATTTAGTGTGCCATGTTGATAGACGGAGAAACAAAGGCTTGCAAGTTTGTTACAATCATTATTGAATCCAAAAAGACTAAAGTAGGCCAAAACTAGTAACATGCGAGTTGTCAAAGGCTAAACCTCAAATACATCCCATTCGTAAGGTGCCATGAGAGCTATAGAAAAAACCTATGACAATTGATATCAAAGTCAATAAGACTCTCCACATAGTTTCATTGATACTTGAGAGAAGTATACACCAAAGCGACAAATTAAAAAGAGCTTGCTTAATTGAGTGAGATTATACAAGGTGTTTCTCTACTCGAGCTATTGCCATAATGCTTGCACAAGGAGGTGTCTTTGCGATAGAGGATCTTTCATTGCAAAAAGATGAGCAATGGGGAGGTCCTATGGATGGCAATAAGTGCCCTAATAATCTATGTTAAGCATTATTTGTAAGGGAGAATAGTAGGTAAGGTAGAAACCGCATTGATAGCAACTGATAAGGTTGAGATCCAAAAAGATTGCTCTATACACAAAGGCATGCATAATTTTTTAATAAGGATGGTTTATCACACCCTTATTTCCAAGCATGATAATTGAGACACAATTAATGACCGTAACTTTAGTTTTATGTGCAGAGAGTGAGAGAGAATTTGACCATCTTTAACATAAAACTGATGGAGGGTTAAAACCACCCTTATGATAAGACTAAGGTAGATTGACCAATAACATGTAAGTTGTCAAAGACTAAATTTTGAATACATCCTATTCATATCGCAAGAGTTGAAGAAGAGACCCATGTTCTCATAATTACGATTCTCCCATTTAGGGGAATAAAATTTTTAAGAAATCCACTGTTCCTTCTCTGTTATTGCTACCACATTTCTTTTTTAAGATTCCTTTCCATTCCCACATGAATTCCTTTCCTTTTTTTTCATGAATTTCTAAAAATAAACACACCCTGTAAGAATTAGAAAGGAAAATAAAAATTCTCCCTGCTCGTGATTGTTGAAAAATTTTTATAATAATTTTATTTTGGAGATCATTGACGTAAATGTCTAATTTCAAAATTTTTTTTTATCAAAATAAACAATTTTACTTTTTTTGAACCATTATACCCTCAATGATCACATTTGACTTAAACAAATACACTTGTTCATTGCAGTACTCAAGTAACTTTTGGTAAGAATAATTTTAAATTGATCATTTACATAAATGGCTTTCTAAATAAGGTTATTTTGAAATTTTTCTCCTCAAAATTACTGAGCACAAACAAATTTGATTGGAAAAAATATGTAGTGTAACACATTTCCCTTATAATTGGTGTTAGTGTTTATACACAAAACAATAAAACTATATACTGTAAACATTATTATCTAATAAACTATTGTAAGTGTTTACATATATTTAAACAATATGAAGCAGATCACTTTTATGCATGGGTTTTCTTTTTTCCATTTCATTACAAAGATTACTGCATTGAACACCTTGAAAAATAGTAGAATTCTTTTTCTAGTTTTCAAAGCCTAGAATGTTTTTTTTTTTTCACTAGTTTTCAAATCCTTAAAATTGAAGACATTAATTTCATGCCATAAAGTGGGACTGAAACTGAGTGACATGAATATGATACCTCCTTCAGATTTCTAGACAATGAAGGTACACAATAATAATAATAATAATAATAATAATAATAATAATAATAATAATAAAACTCCACTGCTGCTGCCAATCTAGACGATATGTATAAGTTTATATCAGCAAACAGTCAACAAGCACAATAAGGCGAGGCCAGGTACAAAGTTGAACAATAAATAAAATGAAATAAAGAGGCTTTGAATTTGCCTTGTTCTTCAAGTGTTATTCTTTCTCATGACTTATAGTTCTAGTGAAAAAGTTTATGCCGCAACAAAATTTAGCCACTGCAAATCCTATGATTCATGTTCCACTCCACCACATTCTTGCATTATATCAGGCTTTAGCTTTTGTTGTCTTGCATTGAGCCAACAATTCTGCAAGCAATAATCTGGACAAATGAAAGGGGCAATACTAAACTAAAAAGGGCACATAAGTAAGTTTCTGGCAGAAGAAATGTATGTCTGATAATGATGAAAATAACGAGGGAGAATGGAGGCAATTTAATTTTAACTAGAATGATAGAAAATAATCAGAGAACGCAACTTGCTCCTTTCGTTGACCCTTCAACTATTCATAAGTTAACATGATATTATTCGATTTTTCTCACGCGGCTAAAGTATTTAGCAAACGCCCTCCTTTATTTGATAATTTGTCAGTGTCATCAGATTAAAATTTTTTATAACATTACTTGCTTAATGTTAGACGATATTAAAAAGTTTGTTTAACATTCAATTTTAGTTAGTAGCTTATATAGTTCTTGTTTATCACTTGCACACTCACTTATGCTTAGCATCTTTTATTTTATTTTATTTTATTTTAACTTACAGTTGAATTAACCTGAACTCCAAATAGAGCTTGTTTTCTCTTTACTTAAAATTTGAACATGACTATTAAGCCTTTTTGTGAAATAAAAAAATAAAAAAATAAATAATTTTACCCTTTTAACTTATTTTAAATATTAAATAAATAATAAAATATCTTTAAAATAAATAAAATAAAATTTACTTATACACAACACAACTATGTTCATGTAAATTTTGTTATAAATGATATTATAAAGCATATGAATGAATGAATGTATGTATGCATGCATGTGCATACGTTTTTAATTTGTAAAACAATTTTAACAAGTCTAAATTAAAAAATAAATAAATAATATTAAAAATTAATAAGCAAATTACTTTAGAATATCAAACACATTAAGTTATGCAATTTATATTTATAATAATAGTTTATAATAAATAAAGATATTCAAGTCATTATAAAATTGTATAAATATATAAATAGATAAAATTTAATAATAATATTTTGATTAAAAATCTTTGATGAATTAATTTGGAGAACGAGGGAGCCAAAAAAAAAAGTATGTCTCTGCAAAATATGATAAAATAAAAAATTATATATAAATGATCATGTAAATAAAATAGTTAAATATTGATATTTTTGACAAAAATACCAATAAAATTTTTGAACTAATTTGATTTAGCTCAAAAGTTTTAAAAAAAAAAATTACATTGTTTTTCTTAAAGAAGGAGTGTTTGAAAATGCTAATAAAGTTAAAATAAATAAATATACTTAATTAAAATAATTAAATTAAGTCAATTAAACATTAGACAAAAATAAATAGCTCTTTTACTCGCATGATCAAAAATTATAAATTCACAATTTCTTAATCCCAAATATTTAAGAAGTTATGAGATGAAATTACTAGATATCAAACATAAACGAGTGAATATATATATATATATTAACAATCAGTAAAAATAGCATTTACCACAAGCCTTAAGGTGATTAATAGCATGCATACTCTCATGTTGGGTTTTGTCTGGTACTGTTGTGCTTCTAAGTAACTCTAAAAACACAATTCATTAAAAGCACTGACTTTTAGTAAATTCACTCATTTTACACTTATATTTGACATATATTCTATCTATGATAATTTCATCCCTTAGCAGTTGTAAAATCCAAAGTACCTCTACTCCAAAAACAACGTAATCAATGTGTTTCTTTGAAGTACCTCGATCTCAACAAACCCAATATGCTTTAGAGCATAACAATCCCAAATAAAACCAAACTAATGTGCTTTAGAGCATCACAAGCCCGAACACATTTTTAATACAAGAACATTTTAATATTTTACAATTGTGTGTCCGAAAATTCTTAGCACTTTTGGGGAGGACACGTTGAGGCTATTGTCATTATAGATGACTTCAACTCGTCAAAACCACTACAAGCACAAATGTTATTGCATCCAATAGTTTTTCCTTTTTGTAAACAAAAATTGCAATTCCCAGAAGTTGCACTTCAAATATCAAACTACATCTACACCATTCTGAACCTTCGGGAAATCCCATGTCAATCAAACAGACACATTCAGTCACAGCCTAAACGAGTGAGAATCCACCAAGCAGCTCTCGCCAACTCAAACTAACAATTATATCTCAGTCTATATTCTTGAGTAAAAGTTTATCCAGGCATTTAATGGTTCAAATTTTTTAACATCATCGGAAGAAAAACAAAATAGAAGCAATGAAATAAGCTATGACAACCATTACAATGTTTTATCAAGCAATTACAATTTACCTTCTAGGCATAATTTTTCATGCCACAAACATTCCACTTCTCACAACCAAAATAAGAAAGTTGTGAATATTGACATTTTTTTCAAAAATATAACATAATGAATAGAGCGAGGCGAGTTGCAAATACAAAACTAATCTTCAATGGCATGATTCGCCTCTGCCTTTGCTTGGACCTTGACTTTGATCTTTGGAAAAGTAAGAGGTTGATCTTGTGCCATAACAGAAGGGGCTTTGACCAGGTCGATGCCCTGCTCCAACTCAATTGCTGCCTCTTTCTGCTCCTGGCTTTCTTTCCCTTCATCCTATCCAAAGTTTCCGGTCAAATGTCAGTATAATATAAAACAGTCATATGCTTTTGCATAAATAATGTGAGAAGATAACAAACCTCTGCTTATGGTGTCTCTCCTCCCTGGCTACCATGATTTTGTCCGTCTTCTTGTTGGCCTGTAGAGTATTTTCTGCAAGATTTCTGTCGTATCTTTCTGGCCTATTACGCTTCCTCTCAAACTCAAAGGTTGAGTCCTTGAGACAAGGAAAGCGTATAAGAAAAGAACAAAGTCACCAACCAATTTTTTTCTAATCATTCCAGCTACAGCAGTAATGCAAGTATTGCTAAACTAGAAAATAAAGGCAAATACATTTACCTGTGTCATGTACTTTCCATGCAATCTCCTATAGGCCTTGGTCCATTTCACTTTACGAAGATTCCTTTTCATCTTGAAATTCTCGTGGAAATTGGATCTACAAAATCAAAAAATCTACAGAAAGATCAGTCGTCAGAAGCTAGATGCACTACTATCAATGATGATTGATGAACATATCATTCATCAGGAGCTCATAACATTTGTCAAGAGCTATAAAGATAAGATTATCTAATGCCTTTTACAAATAATCTATCTTCACTCTGCCATAAGCAAAATTTGGGGGAATTAAGGATTGCCTAACCTTTAGCAGAGACAATGTTAATTTCATGCTGACTTACCAAAACATAGCACATGTCGCCTATTCTCAATGACGAAGAAAATTGCATGTTTCCTTGTCAATTTCTAGGTAGCTTTTTTCCATAACAGCAAATGAACCAAACGAAATTTGAAACTCTATATCTCTATCATATCTAAATAAACGAACATAAAATAGAATATCGAAAACATATTATGGAGCAAGCAGCCTATACGTGATGATGGAAATTAAACGATGAACGATAAAGCCTTAAACAAATACAAGTCTTACCTTTGCATCATTGCGAACAAACTGAATACCGTGCCCTGGATATACAATAAAGGATCAGAACCAACTCTTCACTAACCTTGTCTTATCTTCAAGTTAATACTAAACCCAGGTTCCCAACAACACAAATTACAATAAGATCATAACATATCACTCAATGTAGCATTCTGGGTATTCGTACATTTTGCGGCACAATCCCAACAAAAAATCTTCAAATTCAGTAATAAAAGAGCAAAAAAAATCGACAAAATCTCTATACTAGTGGAATCTATTTTTCAAATTTTTGGTTCAGATAAGCTGATTAAACAACATTCTGTTGAGAATAGCTACTATGTTTTAACAACAAAGGAGAAGAACGTGAAATAGAGTGAAGAAAACACAGCAGTTGAAGAGAAAATGGTGACTCCTGGAGCCAATATCATTGATGTTGACCTAGAGTTCATTTTGTATACAAATTGTTATGCAACAGAAGAAGACAAAATAAGAGATTTTAGCTTAACTAATCATTTAATCAATAATTGTAATTTGTACAACACATAGGACACGTGTATGTTGTAGATTTATCTAGTTTTCTTGTTCTCCAATTAACTTTGTAAATATATAATTCCTGTATTGTCTTCTTCTTCAAAATGAAAAATACAGAAGCTATTTCAGCTAAAATATTTATTCTCTCTAGTCTTTTAACTTGGTATTAGAGCCTTGCAAAATGAATAACAGTCAAGGTAGTGTTTCACAAAACAAAAATGCAACAAACTTTTCTTCAAACAGCTGCATGTTCACATTTACCAACCCAATTAAGCTTACTAATACCAATTACCCACTATGGAAGTTTCAAGTTTTGCCTTAAAGGCAAATGGACTTGAAGGCTTGATTGATGGGAGTAGAACAGTTTCAAGACGCATGAATATGACAATCGATGAAGAGTAGAATGTCTTAACCTTAGAAAATTCATATTAGTTGCAATGGATGAGAGAGGATCAGATGCTGATGAGCTAATTACTTTCAACGATGACTGCAGGGGTACTGACTTCCACTACACAGTGCTCGACATCCAGAGATATTTGGTTAGTGTTGGAGAGAATTTTCTTAGCACAAACCTCAGCAAGAGCAATGCAAATCAAATCACAGATTCAAAATACCATAAAGGATTCAATGAGCATGGATGAGTATTATTTGAATATGAAAAGCCTGGTAGACAATCTCCGAACTACGGGTTATGATGTTTCAAATGATCAGCTAGTCATGCATTTGATGGATGGACTTGGATCCGAGTATGATTCGGTTGTTATGAATATCACCTCCAGGGCAGAAAGGCTTTCACTGCAGGATGTTTATACCATACTTCTGAGCTGTGAGAATAAGACTGAGAGAAATCTTGCTTATAGCAACATGAATATGAATCAAAACATGTCTACTAATTACAGCCAAACATACATAAGAAAGCCACTGAATGGAGGGAGAAATATGTCTACACAAGGCTTCCAGTCATATAATCAAAATCAAGTTCCTGCCAACTTCAATCAGTCCAATTACCCACCTTAGAAGTATCAAGGCAAAGGAAGAGGAAAGACAGGCAACAAAGAAAACAAGCCTACCTATCAGATATGCAACAAAGTTGGTCATATGGCAACTTCATGCTGGCATAGATTCAACAGAGACTTTGTTCCACAGCAAGTAAGGAAGCAGGATTAAAAAGGTGCCTATGTAGCCTCACCAGAAGATCCATCTGATCCAAACTAGTACCTGGATAGTAAAGTAACTAATCATATCACCAATAGCTTGAACAACATATGGCTGCTGAGTATAGTGGAACTAAATAGGTGGCTGAAGGTAATAGTGAAAAACTTGAAATTACTTATGTAGGAAATAGTTTGTTATTTACTAAATTGCCACACACTAGATCATTCTTAAAACTCAATCACATATTATATATACCCAAGATTATAAAGAATCTCATTAGCATCTCAAAACTAATCAAAGATAATAATGTTGTTATTATGTTCTATGATGGCAAATGTGTAATCAAGGACAAAGAACAGTAGAAAATCATGCTGCTCAGAATGGCTGAGAAGGGATTATATAAGTTGCTGCACTATATTACATCATCAGTTCACACACCATCTTTAGTTTCGAGTCAATGTTCTTTAATTTTTAGCAAACCAGAGTTTATGTGGTCTGTGTTGTCTAGTTATTTTGAGTCTAAGAATGAAGAGTTAAGAGCAGTGAAAAATTTAAGTACATGGCATAATAGGCTAGGCCATCCTCATTTAGAAACTTTAAAGATAACTCTTAATTCTTGTATGCTCCTTATATTAATAAAAAAGTTTCTCTTGAGTTTTGCTCACCTTGTCAGCTTGAAAAATCACATAGATTGAACCTAAAAATCAGTGAAAGCAAATCAACTGAACTACTTGAATTGATACACTTTGATCTATAGGGTCCAGTCCCTCTCATTTCTAACCAAGGTTATAGGTTTTACATAATATTCATAGATGATTATTCAAACTTTACCTGAATATATCCACTATCTAAGAAATCAGATTCATTCAATACATTTCTTGCCTTTAAAAGTCAAGTTGAGAAATATTTTGAAAGGAAAATTTAAACTTTTCAATGTGATATAGGTGGAGAATATAGAATTTTTGAGAATTACCTCAAATAAGAAAGCATGCACTTAAGATATTCTTATCCATATATACACAATTAAAATGGCAAAGTAAAAAGAAAACACAGACACCTGGTAGAGGTAGGTCTAACACTCCTGGCATAGGCTCATTTGCCACTCAGATTCTGGTGAGAATTCTTCGGCTATGCAATCTTTCTCATAAACAGAACAACCACACAAACCTTAGGAAACATCACTCATTTCGAAAAATTGTATAAGGCCAAACCTGATCTTTTTCTAATAAAGACTTTAGGATGTGAGTGTTATTCTTTCTTGAGACCTTACAATAGATATAAAATGGGCTTTCATTCATTCAAATGTATCTTCATAGAAGTAAGTAGTCATCACAAAGCCTATCTATGCCTTCATCACACTGATAGAGTCTACATTTTCAGACATGTTAAGTTCAATGAATATGCATTTCCATTTAAAGATGATGATTTTTTTAGAATCACTAAAATAGCATCATAACAAAGTAACACCATCAAACTAGAGCAATTTTTCTTGATTTCCAGTAAAACCATTGTGACAACAGCTAATAGTGAAGAAATCCCTTTTCAGCTAGCACCAGCAGATGATCTAACTTCCTTAGGTAATAATTTTGATAAGGGTAAACAAACCTAAGCTCACAAAAATGATCAAAATTCCCATACTATTCAACCTGCAAACATATAATCAACTAGTTAAAACATAACACAGCATCCTCTCATACCTACTCACCTTATGATAACTAGAGCAAAAGTAGGTATATTCAAACCCAAGGCATACCTGTCCACAGCCATTATATCAATTTCACAGATAACTCAAGAAGCTTTGAGTGATCCAAGCTAGAAAAGTACAATGCAAGATGAGTTTAATGCACTGTAGAAAAATAAAACCTGGACATTGGTACCATATGATCCCTCTTACAAATTAGTGGGTAATAAATGGGTGTATAAGATAAAAGAGAATGCAAATGAGAGTGTGTCAAGATTAAAGGCAAGATTAGTAATAAAAGGGTTTCATCAAACACCTAGGGTAGACTTTTGGGAAACCTATAATCTAGTGATCAAAACCTCAACCATTCAAATAATTATATCATTGGTTGTGTCATGTGATTGGTAATTGAAATAAATTGATGTGAATAATGCATTTCTCAATAGAGAATTAAAGGAGACAGTCTACATGAGGCAGTCAGAAGGTATAGAGGACTTGACCAAGCCAAACTTTATATGCAAATTGAAGAAAACTTTGTATGGTTTAAGACAAGCACCCTGAGCTTAGTTTGACAAACTGAAAGCTGCACTTATTGATTGGGGATTTCTAGCATCAAAGTCTGATACGTCATTGTTCTACAGAAGAAACAATACAGATTTGCTAATTCTATTAGTTTATGTAGATGATATTGTGGTGACAGGTAACAACAATAAAGCAATTGAGAATATAATTGGCAAGCTGAATGAAAACTTTTAGTTAAAGGATCTGGGTTAGCTACATTATTTCTTAAGAATTAAAGTGTTAAGGTCAGAAGACTTTATGCATCTTTCACAGACAAAGTATATACAAAATCTTATCAACAAAGTGAATTTGCAGCATTCTAAAGGAATGAACATTCCACTGACAGCAGGAGTCAAGTTAAGTAGAGATGAAGGATTATTATTTGATGATCTAACATTGTACAGAAGTGTAATAGGTTATCTCCAATATGCTACTTTAACCCAACCAAATATATCCTTTACTGTCAATAGATTAAGCTAGTTTATGGCAACACCAACATAAACATATTGGGCAGCTTGTAAAAGAACTCTTAGATACTTAAAAGCAACGTTAGACTATGGAGTGAAATTTCACAAATGAAAGGATTTCAATAGCACAACATTTACAAATGCAGATTAAGGATGTGATATTGATGATAGAAAGTCAGTGAGTAGATAATGTATTTTTTTAGGTGATAATCTTGTGTCTCAGAGTTCAAATAAGTAACATGTTGTGGCAAAATCAAGTGCAGAATCAAAATACAGAACCTTGGTACATGTTTGTTCAGAAATAACATGGATCAAGTCTGTGTTGAAGGAGTTAAATGTGATCGTTAATGAAGTTTTTATTGTTCGGTATGATAGCATCAGTGCTGCTGTTATTGCTTATAATCTGGTTTGTGAGGCTAGAACTAAACACATAGAAATTGATCTTTATTTTGTTTGTGACAAGGTGAACTCAAGAGAAATAGAAATAAGGTATATACCATTTGAGGAGAAAGTTGCAACTTGTTTAACCAAAGCTCTACGAGCTAGAAGTTTCAACATGTTTAGAAGCAAACTGAAGGTTTATCCTAGAACCTTAAGCTTGAGGGGGAATGTTGAGAATAGCTGCTATTTTTAACAATAAAGGAGAAGAACACGAAACAAAGTGAAGGAAACACAGCAGCTAAAGAGAAAATGGTGACACTTGGAGCCAATATCATTGATACTGACCTAGAGTTCGTTTTGTATACAAATTGTTATGCAACAGAAGAAAACAAAATAAGAGATTATAGCTTAACTAATCATTTAATTAATGATTGTAATTTGTACAACACATAAGATACGTGTATGTTATAGATTTATTTGGTTTTCTTGTTCTCCAATTAACTTTGTAAATATATCGTCCATGTATCGTTTTCTTCCTCAAAATGAAAAATATAGAAGCTATTTTAGCCAAAATATTCATTCTCTCTAGTCTTTCAACTCATTCAACATTCTAAATATTGGTAGGCATATTAAATCCTCCAGCTATAATCGAATGAAAATGGAGAAAAATTACTTAAAACTCAGGAATTGGCAACAAATGATAAGAGGCATGGACAGTGCTTCGTCGTTCTTGTTTAGGTTTAAGTTTAAGTTTTTAATTCTATAGTCGAGAGACAGGGTTTGAACTTTGTAGAGTGTTGTTACAAACACCCCAATGAAAATTCTTAACACCTATGGGCAAAAAAATAAAAATAAAATATTTATCACAACACAATTTTTTTCACTTAATTAGGTACCTAAAATTTTCACATCTCATCGTATCTTTCTTTAGGTTGATATTTCATTAATCCAATAATTATCTCTTATTTATTTATCAAAAAAAGAGAGTAAAATATTACATTTATTTATTCCTTCCAACTCTTAGATTATCCCCTTTAATGGCAAATGGTTTATACAAATTTTTGTTAGGGTATTATTCATGCAACATTAAAAGACCCTCAACCATTTAATAAAAATTTTGCCAAAATTTTGTCTTATACACCATTTCCCAAAATTTAAAAACTACATATAATCTTTTAACACTTTTAAATTAAATTTTAATTCCAACTCCATCCTAATATCTTTATACAAAGTTTAAATTGAGAGTTAAAATGTAAAATAAAATAAAGAAAAATGTAATTACCATTGTTATTAGTTAAAATATACACCAAATTAAATCAAATATAAGCTTCATACATGCCTCATGTTAAAACAAATCATTAGTTGTTAACAACTACAAAGTTATAAACAAGTTCAAGAAGAACATATATTCAAATACATGATTGAGATGATACAAGTCTCACAAGACATAACCACTCTCTGTTGTTAATATATATTGAATTCCTAGATATTGCATGATTTTGACAGTGTCAGTTACAACAAAAATATTTTTGAATTACCATCTTCTCCGTACAAATGAAATGTGTTAGTTTTTTAGTCGATTGGTTAAAAAAAGACCTATTGGTCGCTTAACAATGGTAGATATCATTTTTTTCATTTATATATATCATTTAATTATTTTATTATTATATATTTATGTGTTTAATAAATATAATAATATTTTTAAAATAGTAAATTTAATTAATTAGATACTATTTTTAAATATCCCTAATCAAGCATTGTTATAAATAAAGTAACAATAATACATTAAGACTAATATGTGTAGTGATTGACAATAACATATGTGTTATAATATGAAATATTAAGTCAACACATGGGTACAAATTAGCAACTAATGTACTAGATTGACCTACTATGAGAACACTACATGAATCATTATATGAGTGTCATAAGTGATTCTCATAGTGATAATAGTATATGTGATTCTTGAACTTGAGATCACCATAGTTTTTAACATAAAAAATAACATATTTTGATATTTTAAAATATTATCTGTAACAAGATAGAATATAAAAAAAATAATCAAATATATTATAACTCGTGTAGAGAGATGTGTGTGATCAAGACAAAATTTGTCCCTCTTATATAATAGGAATAATATCTTAGGTCGTTTGATTGAGTAAGATTTTGAAAATTGCATGGCCATGCTCATATAAATTAATATGTAATATTAACTTCATTTGATAAAATAAATCTACTTATGATATTAAAAAATATAAAATTAAATTATACGAGAGTAACACATTTCATGTCTCGTGTTTAATTAAGATATTTAGGATAAAAGAATTGAATTACATGATAACATTGATCATGGATGAAGTAACGTCAAACTACTAATATTTTGGTTACTTGAGTAGTCATGATGTATTGTTAAACACTGCTCATTATTTGTAGTACTAAAATTAAATTTTAGTATTACTTTTAATGTAACAAAAATCTATTGTGTTGCATATTAAGATTAAAAATTACGCACACACACACACACACACACACACACACACACACACACACACACATATATAATTTTAAATAGGTTTAGAATTCGTTAAGTTACTTAGGTATTAATTTTGACTAAATATATTACGTAAAAATTAGACTAAATTTATTAGTACCTACTTTACTAAATAAATTGAGTTTTATAAAAAAATATAACTAAATAATTTAAATCAAAATTAAAGATTTAAAATAGTAATATAAATATGTGATATTTATATTTTTAGTGTGTGCTTAAAATTTATTTTTATATCTTTATTCTTGAGAATAGAAGAATGTACAAAATATCACACATTCAAATTATAGGAATTAACACTTTGATTAAATTTTCAATCATGTGAATACCATAGAAACGTAGAGGCAATTCATCTCCATTTGTAGTTTGACAAATATCATCTAATTAGATATATGTACGTGTTTATGGTATTGAATTATATACATATGATAACACTAGAGTTTGTTACATGAATCTTAGAAAGTAAATCATTTATTTTATGTAGTTCCATTGCATGTATGTATTAGTTTGCTTACATCAATAACTCTAATCTTTAATTGCATGAATTTTTTCTACATATGTTGCCACGAGTGTGTTATTAATGGAGTATTTTGACCAAAAAAACTCAGTATTAGTCTCCAGCATATCTAATTATTATAATTGTATGAACACATCATAGTTCTAGATTAAAGTGCCTACATTTGCATGAACACATCATAGTTTTAGATTAAAGTGCCTACATTTGCATGACTTTGTGCTCAAATTGATATGGCATATTGCCCTAACTTTTACTTCAAACTCACAATGTGATGCAAGAAAGATTGACAAGGTAAGAGACAACAAATCTTGTTATTTAATTAATTTTATTATTTGTCGCTTCAACTAGGACGTCTTTATGATGTTTTACAACTTTTTCTCTACTTTTGTAAGACCAAAACTATAATACCAATCATATTTAATTCACCAAAGCCAAAATTGTGAAAGTATATGCGTCCTTCAATAATGCATCCATACTCTCTAGAATATTGATAGTCATCATATTGTACTATTGAACTAGAAAATAAATCTGGCCCACTTATAAAATTCCATCTTATTTTGTAAATTGTTTGTTATATTAAATTATATCAACATCAACTTGCCCATTTATCTTTCAAACTCACTAAGCAAATATGCTTTTACAAAAATATAAAACCTTATAAGGGAAGTTTTCTTACGATTTGACATTTTGTATTTCACTTTAAGGTTTCCTTCAATATAATAGGAACAAAAATCGTTGTATGCTTCAATAAAGACTTTCCTTATTCCCTTTAATATGCTATCATGTCAATCCTAATATAAATATCAAATTTGACATAAGATCAAGCGCATCTCGTAGCATCAGCAATAACTACTTCAATGATTTATAATTTTTGAAATTCCATGCTTTAAATGCTACAAAATAAATTTGATCATTTTCATTAAAAATGATTATCACAAAACGGACCCCTAATGTGTACCCTTTAAAAAAATGTTGTTAATAGTAATAATAGACTGAGTTGATCAATGTAAATCATTGATAGATGGTGAGTATAATGAAAAAGTACAAAATATAGTCACCCTTATCTATTTTTATATATGGTAATGTTTATGGGTCACTGTCTTCTAAAACATGGCAACATTGTGGGAGTAATTCAAAAACTTTACTCAATCCTCATATGCCAATCTATGTAAGACACAAGCACTTCAAACTCAATGTACGTAATTTCATATGTTTATTAGGGTATAAATTCTACTAGAATCTTAAAGCATTTTGTCACATATTTATAGATAAATCGATAACTTGCTTAACAATGCTCTTGTTATAACCTATCACTTTGACAACTATGAATCATCTTAATGCATTTAATACACTAATATTCTCTATTTTCATCTGTGTTAGGTTCTTAAATTTATCATTTACATATGTCTATTACATATATTGCCTTGAAAAGTTTAATGTGGGCTTGGTAACTGTGATTTGAAAATTCTACTCCAATGCTATGATACTCAGTGCATCATGCAACTCTTTCTTTGAACTAATAACCTACCTAACACATATGTTATCGAAAATGGATTTAGACAATGCATCTCACAGCTAGAAAAATAATGGTAGAATTGGGGATAAACACTAAAAAAAATGTAATGACCTTGGCATATTCTCTTAACATCCCAATGGCTACTTCTTTACCTTAGTCCAATATCCACATTCTTTACTGTATCGATATCCTAATCACTATAATTTCTACCATGTGTCCTCGTTGTATCGCTAGGAATATTAGATATGTCAAGTGCCTTGCATGCACTATTGACTATGAAAATAATCATACGAGGGATCCTTGTTTTATCAAAATGAAATGTTTTCTCCATCAATTACAAGAACTTTATAACAGCATCGTGAAGTGATGTACTATGTATGAGTTATGTGTGGAGGTAGAGAATAATATTGAGCATGACCAAATTCATTGCTTTTCCAGAAGAAAACAAACGGTTATACGTGGTTTTCTAGATTGTTAGGTTGCAAAGGAAGAGTGCATGGCACTCTATAATCTTCAACTATGCACTTTATGGTTATATACAGTAGACTAAACATTTTAGATTATAAACCCATCATGCTATTCATAAAAGAAAATTTGTTGAAGTCATCTACGATATCCACATACATATTGAATCTTGTATTGGCCTGTCTAAAACTCATTCGTCACTAATAATGAAATATGCTAGATCTACATGAATGTAGTCTTGTATTTTGCATTAACAATTATTGATAGTTGATACTTTTTAGTATGATTAAAAGTCAAACACTTTCATCAATATATTTTTTAGAATATGAACGTTTACTGTCAAAAACTTAGCCATACCTTTGTCAAAGTAACAAAAAAATATATAATAATCATTTAAATCAATTTTTATTTATTCATTCATTTGTTTATGTCTGCTTATGTTTAATCTTTTTAATAAATTTTGTTTATTTTGTATTAAAAAAAAAAAAGCCCTATTCAGATCAGTTATGAAACCCGATCCAAGAGTGCAATATTGTGTGCTCGACACACGCTCTTGGACCACTCTATGAGTTCGCGATGCCATGCTTGTGGACTGTGCTTCGCCGTGTTCCAAAATTGAAAGGTTTTTTTTTTTATTTTATTATTATTATTATTATTTTAAGGTTTTCACTGTCAAAATTCAATGTTTTTGTATTTATAAGTTCCTTTCAAATGTCGGAAACTTTTTGCCGTCAACTTGCACAAAATATTCAAAGTTTAGAGAGAATGAAACTCATAAAATAATGAAAGTGATTTGCAATTATGATAAAATTGTAAATTTAAATGATCATGTAAGACTAAAATTGTCTAATCGATGAAAATGATTATTTTAATAAAATTAAATTGATTATAATTAATGACGTAATGTGGGAGTACGGATTTTGAGAGACAAATGTCGTCATTGCAATTATCTTGTTTTTTTTAAGTTTGTTTGTGAAATAAAAAGTGAGGGAAAGAGCATACTTAGACTGAAATCAATGCTTACTGAGAACACGCTTGAGAGAAAATTAATTGGTTAATAAAAGCATTGATCTGTCTAAAGCTATAAAGGAAAACTTTATGAGCATGCGATACCGCATAGACTGATTGGTTGAATTATTGATACACTCGACACAGACCAAGAGTGACCGTTCACCTGTTAGAAGAAATGCAATTCTTTGCTACCAAAAAAAAAACCTATTGAATAAAAGGAAATAATTGCCCTCTTCTCGCATCATTTTCGCGATGCTTAAAGGAAGCAATAGTTATGTAGTATGTTTTGGCTGTAAACTATGGCATGATCCGAAATCTGCATTCAAATTGGACAATTTTTACTCCCACACAAAATGTATCAATCAGAAATTGAAATATTTTCGAGGGCACATCAGGCACAATCAAGAAGATCGCTTGCCAGGCCAAACAATTCGATAATGTTACTCTATCTGATCTTGGCAAAGAAAAATAACACAATTCATTATTGTCTCCTAAATATTGCAAATCAAGAAACAATACGCAACTAACAGAGAGCCAAATCCACAACCAAATTGAAAATTGAAAATTTTATATTCAAAAAAAGGGTGGGGATAAAAAGTGGGTTACGTTATGCCATGATAAATAAATTGCCATCATCTGCAACACTGATGTGAAGCGGAATGGACATGGATCTGAGTGCTTTTCCTCATGTTGCTAACAGCAGGAATTGAATGCCACGATGAAGAGCATGAGCAACCTCACTTTGCCAAAAGTCTTAAAATCAATTTATAAAGGAACACATCAACTGCACTAGTTAAGAAAGTTGAGGTGCAAACTATCTGGCATTATATATATATATATATATATATATATCAGACTATAATTTCCAAAAAGAAAAAGAATGAGAATAGAAAGAAACAAAGACAAAAATAAAAATGCGAGCAGGAAAAACTAGTACATGCTCTCAACACCATTTTTGGGCATAACAAAATTAGCATGAATGGCCAGGCACATTTAAGCAATATTAAGTAAACCTTAATTCAGCTTCTCCTAGCGACACCACCTGCAAGTCTATGGTGTCTCTCTTAACTTGATAGATTATGCATCCGTTTCCTAACCAAAAAGTGCAAGGTAAAATCAGTGAAATCATCAAAGATATACTAGATTTGTCTGCAACACATTCTATGTGGGTTATATTCTTCAACAAATGCATTCATAAGATATATTGAGGGTCATTCTCAAAATTCAGGAATCTTACCACTTTAACACAACTGATCAGACCCAAGTCATGAACCGAACTCCCCAATATACAATTTGGATGCACAACAGGACCCTTAGCAGAACTCTCGTCAACAGTTCCTACCTCATCATCCCTAGATGGGATCATCATGTATACTGCTCCCTTAAACATCCAATCGTCCCTTGCTTGACTGTAATAATCTTCAAACAACTCACCACAAAAAACACATGCATATTGATTATCATCTGCGGGCACCATTGGCTCACCCTCATTTGTTGTCTTTCCAAAATCATTTATAACACTAATGGACTCAAGTCCCAGTGAAAGTCCTGCCTTTCCAGCAACCCAGTCATTTGAGGTTGCATACCATCTCCTTGAAGCTTTATCTACACCATCTAGACCAGGCTTTTTTAAAGCATGACATTCCAAATGTCTATCAAGCCGTTCTTGGAGTTTGAGTTTAAGGCCACATATGCTGCACATATGTGGAAAGTCATCAAACAGTCTATTGATCACAGATTGATGGAATTCTCGAATTACATCTGGCTTGAATTTCAATCCTATGAGATTCTCTATTTCTGTTGTTGCAGATTTGGTTAAGGCAACAGAACTTTCAGTGGCAGGTTTTGGTAAAGAAACCTCATCCAAAGTCGATGGAGTAATCGTTGACGAATTTGGAACAGAGGACACTAGCACAGGACTGCTGGAAGAAATTGCTGGGCTCTCATTCTTCATCCATCTGGGCATCTGAGGTCCTGTGAGAGATGGTGACTCGGTGTTTGATGCAGATATCAGACCCTTTGCAACTAATGAACTCAAAAGGTTTGAAATTGGGTTTGAAGTCTTACTTTCAGCATTCGGAGTTTGTACTGATGCACTACTAGGAAGTGATGACGGCGGTGGACCAGGTGGCTGGGGGGGCTGTTCCCTCTTTCTCCGAGAACTATCAGTTGCAGCTGTTGACTCTTCATGGAAAGCAGAACCTGATAAAGATTCTGGCACATCCCTGGGCCCTGAAGATGTAACCAGCAAAGGGGGAGGTACGCTTGGTAGAGGAGGACGAATATCTGACTGTGATGGCATTTTCCCAACGTCCTGGAAAGCAGGATTAGCTAGGCCATTTGGAATTGAGCTTTTATTAAGAATACCACTCTTCAAGACAGCAGCCAACAAACTACTTGCGCCAGATTGTCCTGAAGCTTCTGCACGAGGATTTTTGTTGTCAGATAGAGCTTCTCTAGTATTGGAAGTCCCAAAATTAGAAACTTTAGGAAGAAGAGGCTTCAGAGACTGACTGGAAGGTTCAGGCTGCTTGGAGGTCAATTGTAACGGCTGTGGAAAAGGACAGTGGTGGTTTAACTGAAAAGAAGTCATTGCAGGAGATGAACCCTTCAAGTCTTGAGGCTGAACTTTTTGCAAGTTACCAAGTTGGTTATTAGAAGGCAGGATAGACAAAGAATCCTTAGTAGAGTGGCCATGAAGCCCAGGGTTCACCAGTCCTGAGAATGCAGTGGTTTTTAAATCAGGCCGGGAGAGGGAATCAGAATGGGGATAGTCCTGCTCGGCTAAATTTTGCAAGTTCTGGGGGGAATGATGTGCTGGGAATGAAGGTGACGGAGAATGCCTGTGCATGGGTGACTGCCCAGATGGTGATCCAGCTCCGGCAGACTGCAACCTTTGTTGTCCTAAGGTTCCAGTAGACCCCAATGCCAAACTTGCCAAAGTCCCAAAAGCTGAGGCTCCAACATGCAATGATCCCACTGGCAGATGACCTCCTGTCCTGACCAGAGAAGAACTCGAACTTGTAGGCAGCCCAACAAGAGTGGCAGAGTAGCCTTCTGAATTACATGAGTTAATACTAGAAGCCCCAGAACAAATTAGCCTGTCTGCCGAGTGCAAGTCTTTCAATTGCCTTGGTGATGACATCCGGTGCCCATAAAACCCTTGGTCTTTCTGTTCTGTGGAAAGTGAATCAGAGGAAGTTTCTATATCAAAACTTGAGCTAACCTCATGTATGGCTTGAGGCTTTTGGAGGTGATTGTCAAGTTCCTGCAACGAATAATGTAGATCAGCAAGCAGGATGAGCAGGCATCATTGCAGGGAAAATGCATAGAGATAAAGGTAATTACAAGAACAGTATCGTTTTTTTTCTTTTTCCTTTCTGCCAAATCAACTATTCTTGTTAGCCCTAAATCACACCATAATTGAAATGGGCATCCTACAAAGATATCCATCCTACATTGTGACAATCATAACATTGAAGGATTAACTATCAATACACATAATTCTTTGGAAAATGAAGCAAATGAAATAACTAGCAAAATTCAATGAGGATATTATAACATTGTTTTTGACATTGGCAAATACATTGCACCTTATACATACATCGCACATTACACAGTGAACACACATCAGTCACCAAACAAATTGCAAGCTTCTAATACTATGCAACAGTTTTTCCAAATAAAAACAGATTTTCCAAAATCATAGTCTTCCAACTTTACCAATTTTCAGGACCACACAGTATCAAGTTGGAAAATAAAAACAGTTTTTCAAAAATCGTAGACATTCAATATTACCGATTTTTCAGGACCATCCAGGGTCCAACAATCTTTCCTCAACTTTGTAGAGATACTGGCTGCATCCTGATTTGATAATCTAGAGTGCATGTCCCACATGAACTCCTCTTCCTCGGAGTTTTTCCAGCTAGTTGACAAGCCACTGCTGCTTCTACTTGCAATGTTCTGGGTGTGTTGTAGACGTGCAACAGCATTTGCAGCTTTGGGTGTTGAGTAATTTGGAAATCCCTGCTTCATATTAAAACCATTCCTTTTGCTAGATACTGTCTCCATAACATTTCTACCAGTTCCATACGAAAGTTTCTCATGTCCTTGATCACTAGCCCTTCCAGTGGTTCTTCCGGTTCCCAAGCCAGAATTTTGAGAAAGATCAGAACCATAGTCATAATTGCCACATGCTCCACCAATGTTCTTCTCATGAATAGGCTCATTTACTGCAACCCTGTTAGACCACTGAACACTCTGAAAAGTCAATCATATCAGAGGGCCATGAAGTGGAAATGACAGAATTTTGGCATGGAAAAAAAATAAAATAAAATTCTATGCTCACATGCATTTTGACCATAGGATCCACCCATGGCCTGTTGGCACCCATGCTGGCTGCTCTATCCGGCCTCTCAGCATCTACAGTTGAGCTGGGCATTGCCCCAGTCGTGTCATTAACCAATCCCTTTGCCTTATTCACATAAAACCAAATTAAATGAAAGAACACAGTCAAATATATTTCAACAAATAGATAATGTTAAATACAGAGAAACAGAATCAAAGCAGAAGATGAGAAGAGAAAGAAGATCAAATTTAGAACCATGAACAGGTGATAAATTTACAAAAGGATTCCTGGAACAGACTTAGAAACATCTAATATAAGTATATCCAAATAACAGTCATAGTATCCTTCAATTGGAAAAAAATCCCAGTTGTATTTGTTTGGGACATGCTCATTTATCAAAACTTTAACAGTTCCTAGGGGCCTCCTTATAAGAGATCCACCACACTTGGAAAAGAAAAGCACATACAAAAATAATCTTTGCACAGGTCATGACATGTCAACCTGTAAAATCATTTTTGTCAACACTCATACTAGCAATTCACTGTTGATCACCATCACTCCAATTTTGTATATTTTATGAAAGTTTAAGAGAGGAAACAAGAGGAAAATACTTGATTTTGCAGCTCCACTTACCCTACTTGACTGCTGAACGTGCTGTCTTTCCAAATACTTAGGATTTACATGAATGCTATGTGGTGGCTGTTGCGACCGTGAATCAGGCCTGGATGTTGTAGCTCCTGAGGATGAACCATTGACCATGGGAGTGAAACCAAGTTCTTTCTCGATCATTTGAAGGGTTGAGAGGGGAAAAACTCCTTTCCAGGTTCCAAAAAGATGCCGCATACTCTGATGAACAGCAGCATCAACTGGTCTATATGCCTTGCAAAACACCTAAAATGGTGGGAAAACGAATTGGCAACAATCAAGCAGTCAAATAACTAAATTTCCAGCAATTAAATAGCAGAAAAATATATGATTCACGCCTTTTAGGGGTACAAAATTATTAAAAGGAAGCCTCTTGGTCACAGAAAGCAAATGAAATGGAAAAAATGACAACCTTCCTGTAGAAATTTACATTGGTGAAAGTTGGTGAAAGCCAGATTGAAATACATAACACATTTTTTTCATGACTATTCTAATTAACATAATGATTACATGAAAGGTGTCATTTATCAGAGAGGCCCATAAAGAAATATAAGTCTAACCTCAGGTAGTCTGGCAGCAAAATATTTTATATAATCCCTCCCAATATTCTTTACAATACTGTCTAATAGATAGAGAGATGGCAGCTTTTGCTCGCTGGGAACCTGCAAGTCAATTCTTATGATCAGATTTGATATAATACAGCCAAATTTCTTCGAAACAAATATAAAAGGTTATAACTGAAGTCTTACAAATCACAAAGTCAGAACTCCCCAACCACCCAGAGAGATGAAAACCAGAAAGAAAATCAAAAACAGTAAATAGATAGAGACATTAATTCTGCAAAACATTAACTGCACCCAGAATAACAGCAATGCTAATACAAAAGTGATTAAAAAGAACCATAATATTAGTAGAATTTTGATGTTTCAGACTTCAGAAATAAACATAAGCAAATAATGATGTCATCAATAATTGGACACCAAAATCACAGTGCTTAGAACATGCCCGTGAATTTATGAACACTCATCACAACAAGCAAGATCTTTGAAACTCTTGACTCTCAAGCATAGCTTCCTACACTGGTTTACAAAGTGGAGCCAAATAACCCTTCCCTTCCACTATAATCATTGTTTCAATGTCATTTCCATTTATTGAATTCAGTATAGCTTATAAAATTTTCAAGTATCATCTCTTTGATTCGGTTTCTCCCAAAAAAGCAGCTTCTCAATCTGTTTTTTTTATTTGATCGTAATTAATCCACTTTCTATCAACCATTTAACATAATATAAAGTTTTTTTTTTCCCTCCAAGACATCCCTCTGCTCCCACATAATTTATATCAGATGCAACATCACCAATGAAAAAAATTAGCATCTGGCCCCCACTTCTGATAGATTACATGTCAGCTGCTTCTACAAGCTCAAACATACGATTGCTTCATTTGATCATAAATAATCCACTTTCTATAAAACATTTAAACAGCAGAACAGAAATAATCTTGACACTCTAAAACATGAACCAAATCTTGCCTTCAGAACAAAAAGAATAGGAATAAACCCCAAAGAGCCTAAGATAAACTGTTCCAAGTAAAAGTAATAATGCAAGTTTTCACTGTAAAGGAAGAATGTATTCACATGTGCACAGGACCAGAACATATGCAGGAGTGTAATGAGAGTTTATGGTTCACTCCCATGAAGAAAGATAATTAAGAAGAAAAAACAAAGAATAGGGGAAACACATACATCCTTATGAGGTGCAAAATCAAAGTTAAGTTAATGTGATAAATTTAACAGGTTCCAAACCTGGTACAAATCATATACTACAAAATCCACAGAAAGTTGGATGTCTTTGCATGCAAACTCAACAAAGTGCTGTGGAAACTTCTCAATATCCACCACAATACAGTGTAATGGACTAATACACAGGTAGCATAAGGGTACAACACATCGCAAAAATAAACCCGTCAGATAACCGGCTGTAGATAAATGGTTCAATGTATTTGAATTGGTTGAATTGCATTTCTGACAATTCATCAGTTACATACTCACCTTCACCGTATTGCTCAATTTAATTAGCACAAAATTTGAATTCAAAAGCTTCGTCTTTGTAATCATAAACACAAAATATTACAACCAATACAAGCACTTTCTATACAACCCCGAAGCATTCCATTAATCCCAATTTACAGTTACAACTTAATAAACCTTCCACTTCACTGAAAACACGAGCCAAACACAACATCACAACTTTTTCCCTTTTTAATCCCAATAATTTTTTTTCTTTTTTTACAATTCAATGCAGAAAACAGAACACAATAAAACTGGGGATTCACCTCAAGAATGTTAGCACAGACGGTCGACGCGATAGCTTTTGCTGCGTGAACATTCTCGCCGGCAATTATAGTCAAATTCGTGATTATTGGCTTCGAATTGAAAGTCAGCTCGGCCAGGGCAGTCTTGTACTGCCTCACCAGCTCCTGGTGCAGCTGCTGTGGCTCATACGCGCCACCGGCTCGGTCAACCACGTCCGAGTCTCTACTTGTACTGTCGCTGGTTCTTGTTAATCTCGGAGCTACTGCTGATCTCTGAGTAAAAGGCCGCGTTGGATCTTCCGTTAATCGCGGTTTTTTCACTAAGCCGGGTTCTCTCGATCTATCGAATGGTCTACGCGGATTCTCCATTTCCATTGAATTACAATAACCAACCAAAAAAAAAAAAAATCAAGAACCCTAACCCTAAATCATCTAAACATTAATTCAGTATTCTTTAGAATCATTACTACTTTCGTATTACATAAAGAGAGTCAATTCAATATAAAGAAATGATAAAAAAAAAAAAAATACAATAATAGTAGAAAGAAAAAATTAAATTAACAAAAAAGAAACAAAAGAGAGAGAACTACAAAAACCCTAAAGCTAATTTTTACAGGTTCAGAGAAAATCGAGGGGAAAAAAAATACCCTAACAACTAATACACTTTCAGTGATAAAATTACAGAAATAAACAGATAATAATACAAACGGTAACTGGTGCTGCTCTCTTTCAAATGTTACGATAATGAACGAGGAGCTCGCAGAAGTTTTGATTGGGAAACAACAAAAAGGTCCCTGTCTCTGACAAAATAACAAATATAACTGAATTTTGATTGTTTATAACGAAGGAGTGCCCTGACGACTCACGTTAGTTGTTTATTTTGTCGCATCTAGATACGATATGAGTTGTAACGTCACTTGTCACCTCAAAACACCAACTCAGAGTTGTTTATATTTACGAAAGATGAAACAATTATTGAGTATATTATATAAAATTAATATAATTAATAATTATATTAAATTAAAATTTAAAATTTTTAATATTATAGAATAATTAATTATTTAAGTAATTATATTATAACAATTTATTTTTAATATATATTTTTATATTTTAATAAATTTTACTTTTTTTTCTCTGAACCTGTAAAAATTAGCTTTAGGGTTTTTGTAGTTCTCTCTCTTTTGTTTCTTTTTTGTTAATTTAATTTTTTCTTTCTACTATTATTGTATTTTTTTTTTTTTT